>WBZZ01000578.1:0-15000 GCA_019918135.1 Paulinella micropora
TATGTATGTATGTATGTACGTATGTACGTACGTACGTACGCACGCACGCATGTATGTATACGTACGTACGTACGTACGTACGTATCTATGTATGTATGTATGTAAATTGTATGTATGTATGTATGTTTATTCACACAGACACGCTCTTTATACATTGCATATATATATAGGTACATACACGTCAACAGAATATACAATGTGTACATCTATTTGAATACCGATCGATGCTAGGTACGCCACCGATGAAGATGACATCAGCAAGCAGGTGTGTATATACATACATACATACATACATACATGCATGCATGAAGATGACATCAGCAAGCAGGTTATATATACATACATACATACATATACATGCATGTATGAAGATGACATCAGCAAGCAGGTGTTTATATACAAACATACATACATACATACATGCATGCATACATACATACATACACATACATACATACATACACGCATACATTCAGGTGTGGTCGTAAGGCTTGATAACTCTCTCTCTCTCTCTCTCTCTCTCTCTCTCTCAAGCAGCATATTACCGACGATATTCAAACAGAGAAAATTACTCAAGTTTGACCTCCGCTTCTCGGTCGATCGTAACGTTACGATAATTCTGAAGGCAACGCTCGAAAGCTCAAGACAACTTGAAGGGCTTTAGAACGACGTACTTAGTATTGCTGCAAAGTCAAAAATCGATTGAGAAAAATGATTTCAAAAGTTGTAGATCTTAACTATTGAATGTTCGTCAACAATTCAGTGACGTGAACCAGGTTGTCCACGAAGAAGCCGTGTGACCTGCAGATATATAACACGATCCCTAATTTATGCGAAAACTCCTGTTTTTCCCTCCCTTTTTTGTCGTTAAAATTTCCATGCTGCAAAAGGACTCGAGCCGGCGCCTTGGTTCGGATTGCATATTACAAGAAGCCAGGTCAAGCCCAGCCAAACAGATGGGCACTTGATTAACATTGTAATTTCATATTACTACATACTTGTTAATAATATAAATTCGCAAGCAATTTATCTGCACTGAGGATGTGAGGAATTTGCAACCTGTGGTTCGCATGTGAGTTTGTATACAACTCAAGTAGGCAGATACAACGAACTTTAATAAGAACACTATGGCTGCGTTGAGTCCTGACTCTTGAGTGAGCAGGTGAAATACAAGTAAATAGTAGAGAGGTCACTTCGTTTCTTTACATAATTTCGAACTCATTGCAGGCTTGGGTGCAACGTACGATCAAGTGTAGAACGTAAATTGTGAGGTCTCCTGTTCTCAAACGGATAGTGTCGCGAGTCTTCAAGTAAACAGTCTTAAACTGATAGTTGTCGGGTTGTTGGACTTGAAAATTCCCAAATCGATTTGGGAAGCCTCAAGGCGAACTTGAAATGACTGGCAACGTGTGGACAAGTTAGATATTGTGTTTTTTCCGCAAGTTCTTGTTCACAAATTTACCGCAAAAACATTTTCACGGGGAATTCGGGGAAAAAGGTAATACGAACAGGAAAAATGACAAAAGCTAAAAAGAACTTTGAATTGATCGTTTGAAATCATTTCTGAACGAAATCGAAAACTAGTTAGTGAAGTCGAAACGTCGTGCAGAGTAGAATCTAATGAGCAGGTCAAAACGAGTGTCTTATCAACGGTAAAGGTTTTGGCCGGTCGTTAAGATGCTCAGTCTGATAGCTCCCCCCCCCCCCCAGACCTAACGGTTGAGTTGAGTTGCGTACAGAATGAGTTATTAACGAACGAAGTATGTTGTCTCACTAAAAAATGTGTCAAAAAGGCATTGAAAAAGAGAGGTGGGTGAATCTCTTAATGTAATGCCCCCAACTATAGCTTGTAAAAAGTCGGTAATACAACCAAACACAGTCCTCAAAAGATGAGAATGATGTCTCGTTATATTAGCTCAGTGAAGCCAAAAAGGAAAACTGCAACAGACCAGGAATAAAATGGCATCAGGTCCAATCCGGACAAATAATACTGAAAAACAAGCTAGTGCACCTGTCACCAGGAAAAGGTACTTTTTACCTGCTATCCGGGGGGTGATGCCTACATTAAACCATTGGAGTAGAAGAGTGGTGCGTCTATATTTGCGCAATACTGATGATGATCAGCCGGGGCCGGATATCCATGACTTGCAGCGGGACTGGGATAATTGAGGCGCAGTAGCGAGCGGTGATATCGGGAGGCGATGTCGAGCCATAGAAAATTAGGTGGCCGGGATCACAAAGCCAAGATGAACCAATGAAGCACCAAGTATGCCGTGCCGATATAACCACTGAGGGGTTCAAGTTCGGTGAGAATAATCGTTGACCTGCAGGCACAAGAGGCGATCAAGGACTTACATGGGCACGCCGGTCATGGCGTAATATTTCTAGGGACGATGACGGTTCAAGTGGGAAAAGCGCTGGGCGGGGGGGGCGGGTGAAGCCATTGCGATGGGTAAAACCCACTTGAGAGTGATAGGGGGTGGCTACTCCTTGGACTGAGCTTGCTTGCCTTCTGGAAGACATGAAGCGGGAAGGATTCGCCGGTGATGAGAGTACCTCGAAAACGCTTAAGAACGTTAGCGGAGAGCCGGCCTTTGTCTTTGATCTTTCTGAAGGGGCGCCACTCAATGTGTCGATGAACGACTTGATCGTTGGTGATATCGAAGAGGAGGGGCTTCCAGAAAGTCAGGGGTTTATTCCAGCTGTGAATGGTAGCTTTGTCCTTTGTGTCTTCGTAGATGGGGCGGAAGAGAGGGTTGGTGTCCGAAGTGATACCAAGTTGATGGACCACGAGGTCATCCTCCTCGTCTTCCGGGTCCTCGTCCAAAACAGTGCCAAGTTTGACTTGGTTACGGTCGATGAAAGCAACGACTTCACCATCGAACTGAAGAACAGACGAGGCGGGGATGCCTTGGTTTGAGGGTTTAGGGCGGTAGACGGTGACAGTGTCGCCAACCTTCCACTCCTTAACAGCTTTGCGGCGGCCTTTGTTCTTCTGAGCAACAGATCGGGCGCGGGAGACGTCTGTGTACGTGCTGATATACGCCGTGACTGCAGCGCGAGCGCGGCGTAGTAGTTCGATCTGCTCTGAAGATTGAAGCGAAAGCGTAGAGGAAGCGTCGAGAGCGGCGCTTGAGGCGGAGGCGCGGGCAGTAATGATCTCCGAGGAATCGAAAAAATCCAGTGTGCACCGAGGTTTGCGTGCCAACATACCCTCAAAGGCGGTTGTACCTGTAGCCGTGGACACATAGGTGTTCTGGGCGAAGGAAAGGGACGGGATGATGCTAGGCCAGTTCGATTTGTCTGCCTTGGGTAGAGATTGAATTGCGGTGCGGATCGCCTTGTGCCGGCATTCCACGAAGCCGAGTTGATGGTGTGAGTAGGGTGCGGTGGTCAGCCAGTCGAGGCCGGCCTCACTGCAGAAGCGTTTGGCTAATGTACCTACAAACGAGCTGTGGTAGTCGGAGAAGATGGACTCCGGAAAACCAAAAATGTATGCCCATCGGTTGAGGATGATCTCAACTGTTTCTTCGGCTGTGGTAGAGATGCAGGGGCTGTAAGAGTATCTTGTCGTTGTGCGTCCATGATTTGTTGGCGCGTGACGCGAGGAGCGTGCGAAGCGACAAGAGGGTATATATAATGTTGTTCCATGCCGAGGCCAAAGACTAGCCACACTAAGTTGTCGTCAAGAAATAAAATCTTACGACAAGTCTCGACGGCCTCCTGTGGGAGTGTATCGTCCGGGACCCAGTGGACGAGGTCTTGCGGCATGAGCAGGGCAAATGGCTTACGAAGGGCGAACATGTCACGCGCGACGGCCGGAGAGCGTTCAGCGGAGGGGATGACAATAGCTAGGTCCCACGGGGCTTGAATGCTTCGTAGCGTTGGGCCAGCGCGGATGATGCGGCAGGAGAGAGACCTAAGTTTCGTTTCCAAAGCAGCATGTGTGCCTTCGACGGCGAGCCAAAGAGTAGAGCCTGCTTTGGGCAGTGGAATGGTTGCGAGGAGCTGTAGGGTGGCTTCGGCTTCACCGATGAGAGTCGGAGCGCCTGGGCTTATGCAGGGGACACGGGACAATCCGTCCGGGAGGAGGTTTTGTTTACCGGGGAGGTATTCGACCTTAAAGCGGATCGTCTGAAGACTTTCCAGAACCCATCCGACCACCATGGGGCTGCGAGCATGCCATAACCACAAGAGTGGCAGGTGATCGGTGACGATAGTGAGTTCGTGGTCACTGGCATCGATGTAGTAGCGGCACTGTTGAACTCCGTAAATAACGCCATAGGCTTCTCGCACGTAGGTCGCCCAGCGGGTTTGCGTGTCTGTGAGCTTGAGAGAAAAGTACTGGATAACCGGGGCGTCGCGGTCAGGGCCAGTGTGAAGGGCACCCCCGATGCCTATTTGGCTAGCATCCGTCCGAAGGCAAAGATGGTGAGAGGACTCGTACTTGGCCAGGACGGGGAGCGTAGTAAGCACGCGGCGGAGCTTCTTCATACATTTCCGCTTTTCCCGATGGAGGTAGGGTTGACCTGCTGGTCGGGCGTGAGTGGACTTGAGCAAGTTCGTAAGAGGTGATACAAGGCGCGAGTAGTCGGGGATGTGGGCCTGTATGAAGTTGGTCATACCCAGAACGGATCGAACTTCAGACACATTGGAGGGATCAGCCATTCGGAGGATGGCGTCGATCTTCGCTGTGTCAGCGGCGATACCTTTCTTACTGCATTTCTTGCCGAGTATTGTCAGTTCATGGTATCCCAAGCGGAGTTTGCGCGCCGATCCATGAAGGCCGGAGGTGTCCATACTTGAGAACATACCACGAATTTGGTTCAGGTGTGTTTGAAAGTCGTTTGCACCAGCAGTGACGTCGTCGAGATTGGCGTCTGCAGTAGAAATAGCTGGGGGCGGCTTGTTCCAAAAGGGGAGTGGTTGGAATGACTTCTCGATCGCGCGTTGGAAATTGCCTGGGGCACGATGTACACCTTGAGGCATGAAGTTGGGGACCAATAGACCCTGAGGGATCCGGCGAAGGTGGAGAAGCCGTCTACCATGTCGATGGAGCTGAGATAGTGCCAGCCGGCGAATCGTTCTCGGTAATGATCCGTGTTTGGAAGACCTGGGACTGGGAGATGAAGGTTGTCATTGGGCATGCGGTAGTCGTAAACGTTCCGAATGTCTCGGATGACCTCTTTCGCGATATCCTCGAATTTCCCGACCGGGCAACTGCGGCTCGCCCATGCGCATTGAGAGGAGGCGTAGCTCCATGTGCCGGCGCTGAGGACGTCCGTAACCAGCTAGAAAGATATTCGCCCCCTGCCGGAGTCCAGCGCGGGCATGGAACTGCAACTGGTTTCGCATTCGGTTTGAGTCGAAGGGACACGACAGTATGTTTGACGATGCCTGCCTTGTCTTGAAAGATGTGGTCGAATTCGCGGATGAGGGCCCAGAGTTGGTCTTGTTGGGCTTTGGTGAGGCTTGGGCTGACTGCTTCAGGGGGAAACTTAGGAACTGTTGGTGCCGCTTTTTGTTCCGCTCGCTTGGTTAGGAAGACGCGGCAAAGTCTTTCAGAGATGAAGAACCACGGGGTAGGATGGGGTCCCTGGATCGTTGATGCCGTGCAAAAGAGCATGCGAGGGTCGTGGCATGTCTGCGCGAAGTCTTCCATGAAGGAGTCCGCGTATGGAAACGGCGGGCCGATGTCGGTCTGAAGCGTCAGAGGAGCGGGCAGCCTCAGTTGTTTGGAGTCTGGAGAATGCCCCAGATTTAGTAGTCAAGCTTGACTTTGCGTATTGCCCAAACTCTGAGTTAGGCCAGTGCCAGGCCGAGCGAGCATATTGAATTGGCGGCAACTCCGAGATTTATGGTCGAGGAGTCGTCGTCTTGAAGGTGCGGCTCGATGATCGGAAGAGGCAATGTGGCTAGGTGACAGAGGAAAGGTTGCTTTTGGGCAATGCGCAAAGTTCATACTTTCCTTGTTCCGAGGGTGTTGCGAACGTCGCGTCGTTGAGTGAGGAGGAGAAGTAGCAGATGTCCGGGTCGTAGTCGGCGTTGATGGCAAGCTGTTTGACGAACCGCTTGACGAGGATCCGCTTGACGAAGTCGAGGGGGGCCTTGTCCGCCGCCCTTTGAATCGTCATCGTCGTGATGCTTTTAGTTCTCACTGGGCTTGCAGCCAAAAGAGGGCGGTGGTCGAACAGGGAAAGCACGAGTTACCTGTGGCAACGGTGCGGCCGGTGCATCAGAACCAGTGGCCGCTGGTGGATGAGCCAGGGTTGATGGAGGCTGAATTGAGGCCAACGGTGGTTGTGCTGGGGCCGGTGGTACCGGCGCTGGGGCCGATGGAGGCTGAGCAGGGGCTATTGTTCCTGACGATGAACTCGTGCTAGATGACGAACTGGATGAGGAACTTGAACTTGACGAAGAATCAGGTTGATCATCGTACTTCTCAGGGGAGTACACTATCTCGTAAGGGTGTGATGACGATGCTTGAACGTCGAATCCAGCATGGATACTGTAGGTGTGGGGATATCCGATTCGGTAGTGTCTTCGTGTCTCTCCTGGAGAGAGTGTAAATACATGGGAGGTTTCAGGTTCTGGGATAAGCAATCGTTCTTACACGAGGTCTCGGGTACTCATTTGTAGCCTCTTGTAGAAACGGTCGAGCTTTTCTTCTGTCCTGAACTCCTTGAGGTTGATCCACCGGTGTTCGTGGTGGCCTTCGTGTTGAAGGGTGTTATACTTAACGCCTGTGCGCCAAACGTTGAAGTGTCGTTGAGCGTGGCGTGACGGTAGCATACGGATAAGTGGGGTTCCGTATGGGTAGCCACGGAGACGTTTGTCTCGGGGAGTACGGGTTAATTATATCCTTCGAACATGGGACAGTATGGGGTGGGTGGTGTACCACATGAATTTCCTTGCTTGAACGTCTTCCGGTTTCGCTGGCGATAGTCATAAGAAACCACTGGGCTAGATGCCACGGGACGTACGTATCCAACGGAATTCGCATGAGAAAGAAACCCAAATTCTCGGTGTCTCCGGGCGTGCCTTCCAGTTGGGTGCTTGTTGAAGGTAGTCGCGGGTAGCGGCGTCGTCGATCGAAACTGTTCCGACGAATTTCGTTACACACACCGCTTGTCCCATATAGCGTTTAGGGTTAAAAAATGAACCCAGAAACAGTTCGTCTCTTTTGTCCATGTAGTAGACCGTGATGTTACAATCGTCGAAGCAGGTGAGCGGCAAGTCGACAATGCAATCGTAGGACCGCTCATGTATTGCACGTAGTTCTGGCACGATGTCTCCGCGATCGTGGTCGTAGTAGGTGTCATTTGCGACGATTTTGAGCCATATCGGGTCGTTACACGGAAGGCGATGAAAGTAATGCTGTAGAGCAAAGCAGCGTTCTCGAGTTGGGAGTCGAAAGACACTGCGTTTGTATAATGATGTCGAAAGCGGCAGCGGGTGAAATCGCAGATGCTTCACTTCGGTTTGCTCCATACTGCACCACGGGAATAGGAGTTCTCCTCGAAGGACGGCTGCTAAGGGTGATGCACTTGGGTTTGCTCCCACAAGTAGGCCATTGTCGCGGTTCTGTGTGAGCGTATATTCTGCTTACGCTGGTATGTGGTAACTTAGCATCCCGCGGGAGGAAAGTTCTTACCAAAAGTGGTCTATCGGCGAAGTGGTTGTAATCCGCCGAAGGGAGAAGCCAGTCTTCAGTCACTTGAAAGGTAGGCGGGCTACTATGGGGTTGGAAACGGAAGACTCCGTGGCGGAGCGATTGTATCCTAGGATGGTAGCGTTCCACTCTTGGGTGTTGCATGTGCACCATTGTGGAGTCCGGCCATAGGCCTTGGTTGAGCGTAAAGTGCTTCGGGATCCAGTATCCCAGGTGACCGCAATGCGGGTGAGTGCCTGGAATCATGGTCATGGCTGCTGTCGGGAAAAACGTGGCGTAAATGTCCCGAACAATGTAGAGTTCCTTGTCCATGCCTGGGGAGCCGTTGGTGCCATATGCTTTCTGAATTTCCAATTGGTGGGCTGGCATGTCCGTAAGGTTGGAGAATCCCAACCAAGGGTGGCTCGATCTCGTAGGGCTGATCCGGACATAACCCTCAGCTGGAGGGGAAAGAGGTGGAGGTGGTATCGGCGTCCTTGCCTCTCTCTGTGCCAGCTGGTTTTGTGGTCCAACCTTGTCGCGGTCTGCAGCGGTGGGAGTGCGGGTCCTGTATAGTCCAAGTGTGCTTAGCGAGTATGCGACTCGAGGGCCTCCTTGGACTGGGGAGTGGGTCGCCCAGGATAGGGCTCGTACCCTAGCTGGGCTTGCCGCAGGTACCGACGACGAGCTGGACGAGGAGGACGATCTACTAGAAGACGTTGTAGGTGCCTGCGGTTGGGCTGGCGTTGCGACTGTATTTGTCACAGAGGTCGATGAAGAACTAGACGAAGCTGTCGAACGGCCAGGAGATGCGCGGGCTGCCCTCCGGCGGGCGCTGGTATGTGCTCTCGTAGATGCTTTACTCAACCCGGCGACTGGACTGGTAGTCGGTTGGGTGAGCCGGGGTGGCGAAGGCGAGACTGGCGGAACTTGAGAGCAAGGAGAAGAGGGTACCGGTGATGTTGAGCGTTCGCGTTTGCTTGAAGAGCGCCGCCTACTCTGTTGATAGTTGTGACTAGATGTTAGAGGAACAACTGGAGCTTGTAACGACGGAGGGTTAGTCAGCGCAGTCTGGAACGATTGCGGTGTGCCAGGTGCAGGGGCCGATGGTTGGCCAAGGGCCGATGCAGCGGATGTGGTAGGTTAAGATGCTGTCGATGATGAGGATGAAGCCTGCATCAACGATTGCGATGACAATGACGATGATGATGATGATGACGATGATCCGAAAGAGAGAGATCGCACAGTCGGACTGCATCTCGGGTCGGCCCGCTGAGTATGTCGGATAAGCGACCAAGCACGGGCATCGTTATAATAATCCTCATGAGTGATCAGATCAGAGGATGGCTTGTGTTTCTTGGAGGCACTAGGTCTGATTTCTTCTTCTTCTTCCTCTTCTTCATCGTCTTCGTCGTGATCTGTCAGTACCCTCCCATCACATGGTCGCTTCTTTTCGGACATGAACAGGTTGACTGTGCGGCCGTAGAAGGTGGGCTTGCGAAGTTGACACAAGATCGTAGGGATCCGAAGGTTGTGTAACACGGAGCTTGAAGATCTTCTCAATCTCGGAGGTCGGGCAAGAATTCATTTTAGCCAGAGTCTCCGGGCGGAAGTCATAGCTGATGGTTGCAGTTGACGGTCGCCCACCTGAAGTGGCTCATCGAAGAGATGAAATTCCGTCTCGTAGACGATCTGTCTTGCTGTGGGCTTCAAAGGGATGTAGTCCGTTGGCTTGATCCTCTGGGCCTCGTCGATGGATAAGTTGATCTGTGCGGTCACCTCGTTGGCGAATAGTAGATCCACGCGATCGGGCAGGTGAGCTGACACATAAACGGTAATTGCATGAAGCGGCGACGTTGGGCTAGCGGAAACAAAGAGTTCGATGCCGTCGGTGAGGACTGCGTCGGTGCCGACGGATGAGCGTGCTGCCACAGGCGGCAGCTGCCGAATCGTAAAGCCGTGTTGTAGGACCCACGATAAGCGAGCGACGCCTTTACAGTTGCAGGCTGAATCCAAAGCGCATGTAGTCTTGCCGATAAATGGGCGACTGAGAGGATGTTTGGCGACCCAAACACATCCTGTGACAACTGTTGGGGCTGTCGCAATCCGTAGAGGCAAGGGCGTTGGCACCAGCGAAGAGGGTGTGTAGGACCGGGTAGTCATATGGAAGGCGCGCGGGGTGCTGCGGGCAACGGCCGCTGATGGCTTTTCGTCATATTGACGACGCTGTCGACGAAGTTTGCACTCTTCAAACGAATGTTTGGGGAGCTGGCCCTTCTTCAAGAAGTTGTTGTGCTCCTTGCAGTAGGTGCATGGTAGGCCCGTAAAAAGTTTTCGATCGATCTGGCTCGACGAGGGGCCCGGTGGGTCGGTCTTCAAACGCTTGATCTGGCGAGTCGACGTCTGTAGAGGGGCAGTCTGCGTCATTGCCATGGCGTCCGCCTTACATTTCTGCCAAGCGGGGCGGTTAGTGTTGGTGTTCGCCTCAGTAGTCGTTACTTGCCGGAGCTGCTGACGTCTTGGACGAACAGAGACCCGTCTGTGCGTAGATGTGTCTTTGATGTCGGAGTCTCCATCCCAAGAAGGTATTCCTGCATATCGTTTGGGTCGAGGGTCCTGGCCCAAGGGAGGACGTCATCCAGATTGCGCGGCCAGCCAACGCCATACGTAAGTAGGACTTGGTCCGAATGCTGATTCCATCGGTTGCGTTCCATCGGGGTGAGCATACGGCCCAAGTCCTCAATCTGGTTTCCGTCGCAGATGCTCACGCCAGCTGCATGTGTAGTCTCGTAAAATGTAATACACCGTTGGATGTATGCCAAAAGTTGTTCGTTCTGAAAACGTCGTAGATCGAGAGTTTGGAGAGCTGACTTGTATAAATCGGGTTTGTCCAGACAGCCATGGAAAAGGTCGCGAATGAATAGCAGCCAGATGAGGGACAGTGAACTCTTAACTTGCTGGATTGAGTCGGTGACGCGGACGAAGCGGTACCAACAGGCGTCCATGATGGTGACCGTAACTCTGTCTCCCCACTCATTAATATTACTGATGGCGTGCATAATGGCCAGTTGAATTGGCGTGTTGGCGATGTGATAGTTGACTGCTAATCCTCGTGCGAAAACAGTTCGATCAGACGTCGGTGTTCGAAGTGTCGGCGTGACTGCAGATGTCAGTGCTGAGGGTAGTATCGGCGTTGACGAAATCAGCGTAGCTGTTCCAGGAGTCGAAGACGTCGATGGGTGGCTCGAACGGGTCGTAGTCGCAGATGAACGTCCGATGGGCTGCAGAGTTGTCGGACAAGTCTGGTTCGATGAGGGAAATTCCATGGATGTGGCACCAGCGGTTGTGCCGGGGAGTGCAGTGACAGGTAGTGACCTTGTCAATCCGACGGTGGGAGCGGTGACTGGGTAGTAGTTGTGAAAAGCTTCTACGGGGATGACGTGGCCAATGTCGTGCCAGAGCTTCTCTGCGGGTGCCAACGATCCAGTAGGTCCCAGGTACTGGGCGTAGACCTCAGCGTCTGTCCAATCTGGGTTACAAAGGATGTCCAGGCTGGCTTGAGGTGCAATGGGGACCTGTAGCAGCCAGGTAGCCTTATCCTTATGAATTTCCCGAAGAATGTCTCGTGCATCATCAACTAGCTGGTCAGTAAATCGTAAATAAACTGCACAGTTTGTATACGTGGAAGGTCAGTATGGAGGCGAGCAGTCTTGCCAGCCTTGGCTTCTTCCTGAAACCTCTTACCTGTACGTAGGGTGTCCGTACGGGAGCCCAAGATGGGATATAAGTCCAGGCAACGTTGTTTGTGCTCGTAGTATTTTGATGCTGGGTCGTCTTGTCGCGACTGGTTCCACATGTAGACGTACCAGGAGCAAACCAGAACGCGGAGCAGTAGCTGAAGAGGGCGAGGTGCAGTGGAAGAGGTGTTCTCCACTCTGTAGGTAGGGGGTGACCCTAAAACGACAAAACCAAACACATACTGTGTTGGTTGACTGCATAGTGTGTATAAGGGCAGAGGAGGGACATAAAAATGCAACGGCAGGTGAACGGTCTGTCGAGACATATGTGTTTTTGGTTATCACTGTCCTAATACGTTGTTGTATAGCCACTCCTGAAAGAGAGGGTCTTTCCAAATCGATCTGTGCACAGAACACACCAACTCTGTGTGTGTAGTTTTCTCTTGAATTGAAAAAAATTCGAATTGTGCGTTTGTATACAACTCTTCAAGTAGGCAGATACAACGAACTCTTAATAAGAACACTATGGCTGCTTTGAGTCCTGACTCTGAGTGAGCAGGTGAAATACAAGTAAATAGTAGAGAGGTCACTTCGTTTCTTTACATAATTTCGAACTCATTGCAGGCTTGGGTGCAACGTACGATCAAGTGTAGAACGTAAATTGTGAGGTCTCCTGTTCTCAAACGGATAGTGTCGCGAGTCTTCAAATAAACAGTCTTAAACTGATAGTTGTCGGGTTGTTGGACTTGAAAATTCCCAAATCGATTTGGGAAGCCTCAAGGCGAAAATGACTGGCAACGTGTGGACAAGTTAGATATTATGTTTTTTCCGCAAGTTCTTGTTCACAAATTTACAGAAAAACATTTTCACGGGGAATTCGGGGGAAAAGGTAATACGAATAGCTAAAAAGAACTTTGAATTGATCGTTTGAAATCATTTCTGAACGAAATCGAAAACTACTTAGTGAAGTCGAAACGTCGTGCAGAGGAGAATCTAATGAGCAGGTCAAAACGATTGCCTTATCAACTGTAAAAGTTTTGGCCGGTCGTTAAGGTGCTCAGTCTGATAAGCAGTAGTTTGAAAAGTATTAACATTAAGTACTGGAGTCTGCCACGGTAGTCTTATGCCGGCCCACCCGGCCCTAGTATATAATGTCAATATTAATATTTCAACCATTTCGGTCTGTCGGTTATCCTTGGTCTGAAATCTACGGAGTCCCTACTTTAGGTATTCCACAGGCTTCATATAGTTAGGACAGTTATCTGTTATTAAATATCGTAGTAGTATATATTGTAACAATCTGGAGTCGCTAATAAAATCAACGGGGTATGCCACCGAAATTTTCCTCAGATTTTCGGAAATTTTCTAAGCAAAAACTGGTGTCGAGAGAAAAAGCATGGGGCGGCAGGGAATTTTTTCTGATGCGCTTCCTGGGCACGGTATATATCAGTGCTTTTTCTTGAGATGTTTCTTTAAGCAGTTAATGCGGCTTTGCGGCTTAGAAAGAGGTTAGTGGAGTTCTGAAAGTTGGCGGTGAAGCCAAGTGTCCGGTCACAATAATTTAAGAAAGAGACAAGTCTGAATACAGAGACAATCATTAATCAGTCATTGCCCTTTGGTGAAAGGAAGGAAAAGTGACACGTCACTACTCAAAACTGGAACTACACGTCACTGTCACTACTCAAAACAAGAAATTCCAGATAAATAACTTTCAACTTCAGATGAACTTCAGGTGACTTATGATTACTTAATAAAGGTAATAGTATGGATATACTAAAGTTCAGGACTGAAATTAAGTAATAGTGATAAAAAGGCAATTGATTGCATCCCTCTAACTTAGGATAAAATTATTATTACTACTACTTAACTAAAACTGAATTAATAATTCTATGGGAATTACGCACCCCCCGAAATCCAAATTTCATAACGGCGAAGTTAAGAAAATGGCCGGGATTTCCAATAGGATAATCTCATTAGAATTATTATTGTTGTCCATGGCTCTAGGACGGCTCATAATTCAGCAATATATTCAAGTAACACACATATATAAACATGATTAGCATATAAAGCAAAAAGCAACAAACGACGCAAAATCAATCATATATCAGACAGTGTAACAAAACCAAACAGTACACAATGTAAGATTACTATGATTGCTAACTTAAAAAAAAAATTTGTGTGAGGATCAGAAAGGGCAGCCCAAGGGCCGATCAACTCCCTCATTCGTCATCTCCTCATATGTATAGGAAAGGAAGAAGAATTAAATAACACAAAGGAACATGATGACAAAGACACATTAGACGCCCTCCACATTCAGTCACTAGCTCTCACGCTCACTAGATTACTCACGCTATCACACACCCCCCGAGCTCTATGACAATATGCTATCATAATCATTACATAAGCCGCTCACAATCATCAATTCTATCTTCATTAGTTCTTCATGCTCTCTAATGACTATATATTAATATGTGTGTGTTGCCTTCTCAAATATTACTGTGATTTACAATAGTAATAGTAGAGCAGCCGATTTCCCGTTGAGCGGCTGCTGTATGATGAAAAATGTAGGAGGAGAGAGGTAAGAGGAAGGAACGGGCGGGGTGGGGGGGGGGGGTGGGGGGTGGGGGGTGGGTTGAGAAGAACGCAAAGCGGAGAGAGAGAGAGAGAGAGAGAGAGAGAGAGAGAGAGAGAGAGAGAGAGAGAGAGAGAGAGAGAGACAGACACATTTTCTTGTCTCTATGTATGGTGTGTGCACTGTCTTCTCAGTCCCAACTCTGTCAAACAAAATGGTAGAGCAGATAATATCATGTACACATCTATTGCTATGTTCATATGCGTATTTACAAGAAATTGCGAAGCTGACCCATGCTCAAACCTTATATTTTCTAATACTACTTTTTTTTTTTTTTTTTTTTTTTCTTTCCTCACTGCTGTTTGGCTGGTTTGCTTCTTTTCTGAACGGCGCGCACGAAGCGATATGCCAGGGCAATTGAACACCTAGATAGATAGATAGATAGATAGATAGATAGATAGATAGATAGATAGATAGATAGATAGATAGATAGATAGATAGATAGATAGATAGATAGATAGATAGATAGATAGATGGATGGATAGATGGATGGATGGATAGATAGATAGATAGATAGATAGATAGATAGATAGATAGATAGATAGATAGATGGATAGATAGATAGATCGAAGCGATATGCCAGTGCAATTGAACACCTAGATAGACAGATAGACAGACGACAGATATATAGATAGATAGATAGATAGATAGATAGATAGATAGATAGATAGATAGATAGATAGATAGATAACGAAGCGATATGCCAGTGCAATTGAACAACTAGATAGACAGATAGACAGATGACAGATAGATAGATAGATAGATAGATAGATAGATAGATAGATAGATAGATAGATAGATAGATAGATAGATAGATAGATAGATAGATAACGAAGCGATATGCCAGTGCAATTGAACACCTAGATAGACAGATAGACAGACGACAGATATATAGATAGATAGATAGATAGATAGATAGATAGATAGATAGATAGATGGATGGATGGATGGATGGATGGATGGATAGATAGATAGATAGA
>WBZZ01000578.1:25000-27500 GCA_019918135.1 Paulinella micropora
ACTACATGCGAAAACCTACCGACGCACCGCTATTCCCTCCGGAGTGGCCGCCGTCACCCTCCCAGTGCGTGCTCTGCACCGCCTGAACCCCCTGGAGAAGATTTTGCTCATGTTCACCCTTACGAAGATCTTTCGGGCCTCCTCGAAAAGAAGAGTCCAAAAGCGCACGTCCATCCGGACTACAAGTCACAACCCGGCATTATCAACCTGGATTCCACCCACTGTGTTGACGCCGAGACATACTCTCATTTCGTCCATCGGACAAGAAGTGCCCCGAAAGAACCAACCGAAAGAAGAAAATGCCTGGTATTGCCATCAAAACCAAGCGAATGGAAAGGCATTGAAGAAGAACTCCAATCCGCACTCCCTCTCATCCTCCCCTCCTCTCTCATCAAACGCCTGTCGTGTGACGAAGCAGTAGCGAAATTTGAAAGATATCTCTACGACTTCATATCACAACGGGTACCTCAAACAAAAACAGAAGAACAAACTCATGAGCGAAAAAACCGCCACGTAATCCGGCTCCAAACAGAACTCACGCAAAACCGACAACAAAACTGGTCCAAAAGAGACATCTGCGAGATCTCAAAAGGGCAGGTTCAATTCCAGTTGCTGTTGCAAAAAGCCTGCAAAAAACTTGGCGAGTATTATTGAAGACCGGTAACCGCCTCCGCCGTCGTCTCAAGGAAGCAACTTTAAGCTCCGCTCAACGACAAGCAAATACACGCTTCCGAACTGACCCTCATAAGTTTGCCAAAAATCTGTTTCATCCCCCTCAACCCAAACCACTTCCTCCCTATCCAAAGAAGACTGTGATTCCTACTTTCCCAACCTATACAAAGACGCTAATCGTGAACATCCCTACGTACCCTTACCTGAAATGGTTCGCCCACCTCTACCAACTGTCCCCTTTGACCTCAAGCCACCGTCCTTCTTGGAAACCAAAACATCTGTGCTCGCTAAGCGTAATGGTGCAGCCCCTGGCAGAGATGGTATTAGCTACCTTGTTTACAAGAGACTTCCCACCGCTTTATCTTTCTTACACAAACTCATTGTCAAGTGTTGGACAACTGGTGTAGCTAACAGCTGGGCCCACGCTGCTATCTCCCTCCTTCATAAGGACGGCGATCCACTTCAGGCCTCAAACTATCGTCCGATTGCTCTGACAAACTGCTCGGGTAAGGTATTTTTCTCTTTGTGGTCAAAACGCCTAGAGAGTTTTCTGCTGGATAACAAATACTTTGACAGAGCAAAACAAAAGGGTTTCCTCCGTAACGTTGCAGGATGCCCCGAACACATTGCTACCACAAAGGCTACCATCAGAAATGCAAAAGATCAACGCTTTTGGAAGCGTAAACCACAACTTGATCCAGTTCGCTCTGGTGGTACCACGTGCCCCCTATGTTAATCTTCTTATATTACGAACTCTTAGTAGCCACAATCGAAGGGAAAGAATGGTCATCAGAACCCTTCGTTTTTGCTGTGGGTGTCTTTCAAGGATGCTGCATCTCTCCTCTCCTTTTCAATATAGTTTTCAATCTACTACTTGACCTCCTATCATCGTTGACCAAAAACAACGGTTACCATTTCAAACATAAGACCTCAACGGATGAAGTAATCGTGCACGAAGCTGCCTATGCCGACGATCTCAAACTACACAGCCGATCCACGAAACACTGTCAATCGTCCATCAACATGATAGACAAATTTCTGTCATGGACCAGAACAATGGCCGCGAAACCGCCCAAATGCAAAAGCCTTGCTTTCAAATATTGGACTAAAGCCGACGACCATAAGGGTCTCAAACGATTAATGCCGATTTCGTTCCCACCTTTCGACCCCGCCCTGACTATTACTGGCAAACCAATTAACTTCATCGCTGACAAGCCTTTCAAAGACCTCGGATGGATTGTCTACCATGACCTCAGCGAAAACGAACAACGAGCAGAAATCCAAAAGAAGTTCATTCCTTCTATGCAAGCCATCGATAGCTGCTCGATCAATAGTTTTTTGAAACTTTGGCTCTACCAGCACTATGCTGTCCAGTCACTTGCCTGGCCATTTCTCATTTATGACCTCTGCTTATCTTTCGCCAAAACCCTTGAGAAAATTGCGACCCGCTTCCTCAAAAAATGGGTCAATATCTAGCTCTGGTCTCCTGCCTTTACCGCCCACGCTCGAAATTCGGTCTACAGCTCCAGTCCATCGTCTCTTTTTACCAGCGACTTCAAATCAACCGTGCTCACATGCTGAAGTACTGCCCAGATAAACACCTCTCGTCCATCTATGCGATGAACCTGACGAAACACGAAACGTTTCGAACTATCTGGAAACCAGAGCCTGTGCTCGAAAAGCTTGAGGCACAAGTTGATTTTGAATTCAAACATCGAGGCCAATCCGAACATCTCGGACTTGGCCATGGTCGCTACCCAAAAGAACATTCCATCACAGACCGCAAAGACAGGATTTTAGAATTAGCTGCTGAGACAATACTTGAGGC
>WBZZ01000578.1:52500-72500 GCA_019918135.1 Paulinella micropora
GTATGTATGTATGTATGTATGTACGTATGTGTATGTGTGTATGTATGTGTGTATGTATGTGTGTATGTTGCATGTGTTTAAATGAGAAAAAAAAAATTATTGCACATATACATACATATATATTTATGTGTGTATTTCAAGAGCAGAAAGGGTGAGAAAAGTGGTTTTGCATTCATGATATGTATTTCTTCTTTCACAAACTTAGAATCTCAATGGTTATTGTGTTAAAAAATATCGTCAAAACTCAAACATGAAACAGTTAACAAATAACAGAACGAGTAAAGCCAGACAAAAACCAAGAGAAAGGTCCGGCAGGCTCTTGCTTAACTTGGCTAGTCAAATCCTGTTTCTCTTGTTTTATTAATACTTTAGTTTCATCCTCCCTCTTTAGGAGGGGGGAAAGAAAGGCTTCGTTAGGAGGAGAAGCAGGGGGTTCGGTGAGGCTAGCCTTCGATTGGAGAACAATGTGTGCCTCGCCGGCGCGTAACCGGGAATGAGTTCCAAGACTTGGGGACGAGTTACTCCAATCACTGAAAATTTAATCATGGAGTTCTCAAAAGTTTCTCAGTCTGTGTTTGCATTCGAGAGTTTTGGAGTGCACAATTTGATCTTAGCTAACTCAAACAATGAGGCGTGAGCTGTGAGGCATGTCTGTGGTAAAAAGTGCGGAAGATAGGAGTCAGATTCAACTATCACGCTTTTTACATTGTTAGGTAGATTATTAATTAGGGGAATCATTATTAAAGATGGTTAGATAGTTAGTGATGTACACGTACTATGCTACTTAGCTACACAACTCTATTGGAGTCTAGCTAGTGGGTGCGGCCTTCAGCCCGCCCACAGAGTTTAGTCGACTGCCTACTGCACGTCAAGCTTCACTCTTTTCTTGTGACTGCCAGGCTGCCTGACTCGGATGCCTGCCACGGTCCGCCCAGACTAAATGCAGACGATTATCAGACTGAGCAATTTAACGACCTGCGAAAATCATCACCGTTGACTTTTTCACTCTTTTTGACCGGCCAGTTAGATTCTCCTCTGCACGACGTTTCGACCTTTCAATACTACTTGCTACTAGTTTTTGATTTAGTTCAGAAGTTCAAGTGGAGTGAATGACTTCAAACGATCAATTTAAAGATTCTGCTATGAATTGCCTTTTTCCACATATCACTGCCTTTTTGTCCTTTTTACAGTAACAACTCATAGCGGTAAATGTATTAACAAGGACGCAAAATCGTATTGATTGGAAATATTGGGTGGTGGCACGATTCATAGTGGCCAGTGTTCACTGTCATAAATTGGTAGTTTTTCAAATACACTACTCAGGGAACTCGTGAAAAATCCGAGGCTTTTGGCGCCGACGAGGCCGAATGGAGGATAATATTAATATAATATTGAATCCTCAGTGAATGGATTTTATTAATAATCAAGTCTACATGAAATTATCAATAACTAACCGTGCCCGTGGGTGTAGTCTAGACTCACACTCACTAGGTGGGGGGGGACGATCCTCGGACGCAATTCGGGGTACTACGTGACTACACGGGGTGTGCAATTTTATCCGAGGGGAAGTGTCCAGTCACCGACCATCACTCGAGATAATACTGATTCAAGTTTCATATTTTGTTACCGAGACCAAATATTTAATTATATAATAACTGTCTACCGACTTGAGAATGAGGAATACCTAACGTAGAAGGGATTCCGTACTCTCCAAGCCAAGGTAAACCGACAGACCGGAACATAGAGTAATGCTATTATATACCGGATGGGCCGGCACAATCCCCTCTCCCCCCCCGAGCGTGCCCTCGTCAGGGTGCGCGAGAAGTCGAGTTAAGACAAGCCGAACCAAACCGGGATAAAATGTGAAAATTATCTCGAGAGATGGTCTGTGACTTGACACTTCCCCTCAGATAAATTGCACACCCCGTCTTGTCGTAAATTCACTCATCGTGCCCCCCACCTAGTGTGAGTTTATACTACCCCCCCGGATAGTTATTGATGAATTCCATGTTTGTCCGATTTAAGCCTATCGATTCCGTATTATCCCCCCAGATTCGAAAACCGATGCGCTTCTATTGCGTGGAAAGAAAAATTTCGCATGAGTCCACTCATGTAAAATGTATCGTCTCATATCCTCCGCCACCATGATTTTACACAAGCCTTCCTGTGGAAAATCCGAATCCGTGAAAATTGCCACGAAACTAGTGGGAATTTGATCAATCCGTCCACCTCCACTTGAACGTCGAAAATTGCCACGAAACTAGTGGGAATTTGATCAATCCGTCCACCTCCACTTGAACGTCGGAAATTGCCACGAAACTAGTGGGAATTTGATCAATCCGTCCACCTCCACTTGAACGTCGGAAATTGCCACGAAACTAGTGGGAATTTGATCAATCCGTTCACCTCCACTTGAACGTCGAAAATTGCCACGAATCGAAAACCCTTTTACCAAATTAAGGTCCCAGGTGACGCTGTAGTCCCGGCGTGTAGCCCAGGAGTGACTTAAGACGTCGTTGAGGGAAGGCCCCCCGCCAAGCCTCGGATATCCCCCATCGCCGTCCCCCCGGCACTATCACTCCATGCTTGAAACGACCCCGAGTACCACTTATAGATCTACCCGTCTATCCATCCCATTCCCCCATTTGTTATCCCCCTTTTATCCCCCTGTCCTCAGGTCGTCCCGTTGTTGTCCCGTGTCGTCCCCTTGATGATCCTTCCCTTATCCCCCCTATTCACTATCCATACCTATTACTATCCGACCTATAATCTATCCAATTCTATTACTATCCATCCTATATTCTATCCACCCTATAATCTATCCTATTCTGCTACTATCCGTCCTACAATCTATCCCCTCTCCCCCTATTCCGCCATCCCACATTCCGTCTTCCGCGTTGGTCCCCCCCCCCCCCCCCCCCCCCCCCCCCCCCCCCCGTGCCTGTGTTGCTATCCACGCATATATATACATATCCCTATCCGCATGCCGAGCGGTAAATGTCTTCCAGTCAGCGTTCCGCCGTCTTCGCGTCCCTGCGCGACAAAATAGAATTAGGTTCCATGAGTGACACATTCCGAGTGTACCGTGGCCTTGCTCGCCATATAGGCCCGTTGCCCTTCCACGGTACCTGTGGGTGTATTTGTATTACCCCCTCCCTTTTCCTCTTCTTCATCATTCTTCATCTTTCCTTTCATCTTCTCAGTCTTTCCCGTCATCTTTTTCCCGTTTGTACCCCGTACGCTTACCCTTTGTCAAGCCACCGCAGGCTGAGAGCGAATATCAATAAGTGAGCGTGAGGGTGATCAGTCCGTCAACGTCATCGACCTCGCTCCCCGGCGGGTTAAAATATTATCCTCCAAAGGCTCATAGGCCTGTCGTCGCGTCCCTGCGCGAAAAAAGAATTGTATCGTCGCGCCCCGCGCGAGATAAGATTATCCGTCATCGCGCCCTGCGCGGAAATCCCAACATCCTCCGAGAGAGGTAGAAGTAATTGTCGTGTAATTTCATGTGTTCGCCTTCGCCAGCACATGAAAGAATATCATTATTGTCATGGCCCGTGCATGTGTGTCGTGTATTTTTCATGTGCCGTCGATAACCAGCACATGAAAGTTCACGATTAGTATCGTGGCCTCTGTACATCGCCTATCCTTTTCCAAAAGGTCGATTTTTCCCGACTCCCGTTCAGACGATGACGTCCTTGCCCTCGCGCTCCTGCGCGTACCAAGTGTATATTATACACTTTAGGATCAAGCGATCCGCGGGTATCCTCAGCCGTTTCCCCCGGGCGCACCACCCCGGTTTCGGTCATCTTCTTATCTTTTCATTCTTCTCTTCCTCACTCATTTCTCGTCTCTCTCTCTCTCTCTTCCTTTCTTTCTCTCTCTCTCTCTCATCTCCTTCCTCTCCTCGTCCTCCGCTCCGTCCCCGAGGGACGCTTCCTTCCCCTCGATCCCACCTGTGCCAGTGGTGCCCCCATAATCTCAAAGGGCCAGCCTCTCTCCTCCACCTCATCCCAAATGAACGTGGGGATTTGCCGCTCGTCCGTGAGGTCAAAAGGTATGTCCAGGACCTCCCTAGGTCGTGATTGTACCGTATAGGGCGTGTGGTCCTTGTCATCCAAGTGGATGCTGACATCCCAAGTCTCCCGTTTCTGCCCCCAGTTCTCCAGAAAAACTGGACTGAACCGATGGTCCTTTTCCATGTTAGTCCCATCATCGCTCCTCCAGAACTGCATTACTGGGGCAATGCCCGCCGCCGCCTTGGTCCTCGTACGTCCTCCGACCCTCAATATCCGCATGACAATCCAGCGTATCATCCGAGACCTCTCTGTCCGCCGGTCGCATCAAATAATACTTGCCGACTCTCCAGCGGATTTTATCTATCTTGGTCGGGTCGTCCAACCACTTCTCTGACTGTGGACGCGATCCACCTCCGTTCCCTCGCTCTGGTGATGGTCTCGGACGGGCCGTCTGTGCCCGCTGCTTCTCCTTCTCCTCCTTCCCCTCCTCCTTTGTTTCCTGTCGTGGCACTCCCTCCGAGCCCTCCGGCTCCTCCTTCCGCTCCTTAGTTTCCTCCTTGTCGTTGACGCCCTCGCCTTCCTGGCGCTGTCTCCTGGATCCTCGCTCGTGAGAGCCCTTTTCCAGCTCCGTAATGGCATCCCGCAATCTTTGCTTCTCCTCCTCTTCCGGTTCGTACAGGAGCTGGTCCCTCAACCTCGCCAACTCTTCCACCCGCTGCGAACGAGTAAGCAAAGGTGTCGGGTTGCCCCAGTCATCCGTCGTGCGCGCCAGTGCCTGCGCGTCCGTCTCGTAATCCAATAGAAACGGTGAGAACTTGACCAGCCGTCGTACATGCACTATCTGCTCTTTTGCCGTTCGCTGATGACGGATTTTGTAGTTGTATGCCGCAGTTTGCTGCACCACCTGATAACGTCCCTGCCACTTTTCATACAACTTCACCAACACACCCACCGGGATGCTCGGGACGTATAACAAGACCGTGTCTCCCACGTTGAATTCCACATGTCGGAACTTTTGCTGCGCCTTGTCGTCCTTCCTCCTCATAGCAGCCTCGCGCTGCTTCCGGACGATGTGCTCAGCCTCCGCTATTGCCCGCAGGCGGCATGCCATCAATTCCGTCGGGTCGTATAAAGCAGTGTCCTTGAAGCGATCCGTAGGTGTGTTCAACACCCTTCCATGTACCAGTTGATTCGGGCAAAGCCGAACGCTTCCTCCTAAAGACGAGGAGCCCAAGTTGTTAACCGCAAACGTAAAAGCCTGCACCGTCCCCGGCCACATCTGGTTATTCTGGCAATAGATTTTCAAGGACGCCTTCATCGTCTTGTGCATCCGCTCGATTTTCCCTTTTGCCATTGGATTGTATGCCGTAACATAGTTCCATTGAAACCCAAAATATGCACTGAGTTCGTTCGAGAGCCAGTTGATGAACGAGCTCCCTCTGTCTGATATGATCTTCCTTGGAACTCCGATCCTGCAGAAAACGTGATCGATCAGAGCCTTAGCGGTCGTTTCCTTGGTCTCGTCCTTAGTGGGTACCGTGATCACGTAATTCGACGCCCTGTCAATGGCCGTAAGTATGTACTTGAACCCCCCGTCGCCCGCTTCCGGTAGAGGGCCCACATAGTCGATGTGGATCGTCTCGAAAATGTGGCTCGTGACCTCGTACTGTCCGAGCAAACCCTTGGTTGCGTCATATGGCGTCTTTGCTCTCTGGCACGGCGCGCAGCCGTTGATGAATCGTTCCACATCTTTACTCATACTTCCCCAGTAGAACATTCTTGTCAGCGACCACTTCATCCTTTCCAATCCTGGATGACTCTGCATGGGACAGTTATGCGCCCCGATCATAATCGCATGCCGTAATGCCGGTGGTACCCACACCGTCCACCTTTCCGGGTTTTCCTTGTGTCTGCCGTCCGTGCCTTTTACCAGATCAGCCCATCCAAATAGTATTACGTGTGCGTCTTCAGCTGCCGCTTCACTGCCTCGGTACGTGTTTCCGGCGTCGGGTTCTTCACGTGTTGGATCAGTGCCTTGAATTCCTTTGCCTCGCTCGTCAGGCTCCGAAACTTGTCCACCGAAGCAAACTTGATTTGCGTATCCGTCTCCAAGTCCAAAGCCACCCGGCTGGGATGCGTCTTCTCCAACACCGTCACGTCCTCCTGTTCCGGTAACAATGGCTCCCCATCTGCCTTAGGGCTGACCATTATGTTGCCAACCATTGGCATCTGCCGCCATGGAAACCTTGTCGTTTCCATCTCCTCCGCCTCTCTTTCCGCGTGCAACGCCGCGTCCCACTCGTATTCCTCGAGACTGTCCTTCGCGCATTGTTCCTCGTGCTCCTCACAACACTCCCGTGGTACCTTACTAGCCGCCTCATACAACCTGAGGTCCCTCTCATGTTCCTGTTTTCTCCTCCCCCCGACGTACGAAACTTGTACGCTGCCGACACCTCCTCCGCGTATATCATACCGTTCATCGGCTTCTTGTCTTCAAAATCCGGTTCACGCTCTATCTGTTCCAAGTCCATGAATCCCCATACCGTCAAAACTGCCGCCGTGGTGAACCTAAATCGCGTCAGGTTCATCCCTTTCCGCTTCTCTCCGTCCCATATCGGTTTGACCGTGAACACCTCCGGTGCCTGGTGTTGTTGTTGTTCCGCCCCCGTCTTTCCCCGTGATCCCCCATCATCTGCCGTGCCCCCAGATCGAGACTGGTGATCAGCCAAGAAGTTCTCCTTTCCCTTGATATACTCTATCTGGAAGTCGTATTCCGACAACTCCTGTTGCCACCGCGCCAACCGTCCCGTTTGGTCCTGTGACATCAACCACCGCAGGCTGTTGTGATCCGTTCTCACTTTCGTTTCCTTCGCCCCCCATAGATATTCCCGCAGCCGCTTGAAGCCCCAGACAATAGCCAATGCCTCCCGTTGTCTTGTGCAGTATTGCCTTTCCGCACTTGACATACGTCGACTAAGGAACATTACCGGTCGCAATCGCCCCTTCTCGTCCGCTTGCTGAAGCACTCCTCCTATCGCGTAGGCCGACGCGTCCGTATCCAGAATAAAGGGTGCCTCAAAGTCCGGCAGCCTCAGAACCGTTCCATCTTCCGTCAACGGATCCTTCAGAATCGTCTCCCGCAAATCCTTTATCGCTTCCAAGACCTTCTCTCCCCACTCCTTCGGGTTCGCCCAATCCCCTTTGAACTCCTTTATGTGTTTCCGTATGGGCTCCGCCCGGTTGGCGAAGTTTGTGATAAACTTCCCGTAATACTGTGCCAACGACACGAACGAATGTAGATCGGATTTGTTCTGCGGTATTGGCATGTCCGCCAGTGCCTCTCGTGTCTTAGCCGCGATTGTGCATGTTCCGTTCTCAATATCGTACCCCAAATATTGAATCCGTTTCTGCATGAAGTGGCACTTCTTGGCATTAAGCCGGAAAAAGAAAGCCTTAATCCGTCGCATGATGTCCCTGAGGTGTTCCATATGCTCCTCCACCGAGTTAGAGTATATAATGACATCATCCAAGTACGCAAAGGCATACGTTGACGTGTCACCACAAATTCCTCGTCCCGAAACTTGCTTCCCAACATCTCGGTCATCGCCTTTTGGAAAATCCCTGGAGCCACCTTGAGCCCCATCGGCAAAACCTTCCAGACGTAAGTCATCATGCCCACCATAAACGCCGTGAGGTATCGACTTTCCTCCGCCAATGGAATTTGCCAAAACCCGCTTTTCAGGTCCAGAGTGGAATATATTTTCGCCTTCCGCAATACTTCCACCCCTCGTCGCACATCCGTACCGGCGTTTTGATCTTCCTTATGATCTGATTGATCTTCCAGTAGTTTATGCACATCCGCAATGTGCCATCTGGCTTCGGCGCCATCCCCACCGGCGAGGAGTATTCTGACAACCGCTCCTCTATCAGCCCCTTCTCCAACAATTCCGCCGTCATCTCCCTGGCAATTCTATCCTCGTGATAGCTGAGTCGAGAAGGCCGTCCTATTCCTGAGTGGTACCTCCTGTCCCATCTCCCTATAGAACCTTGCCGTGTGGTGCTTGACCGAACCTCCCTCCAACGGCCCAAACATTTCCATGTGTTGATCCATCATCGCCAAGACGTCCTCCTTAGACTTTTCACTTCCCTGCCACTGTTTTGCCTGTTGACGCAAGGCCGCCCGAGCCTTATCCGTCCTTGATTTGTTCGGCCGTCGCCTTGCCCGCTATGTCGTCTACCGTGGCCTCCTCGCCATCCTCCTCGAACCCTTCTTGAGACCTGTACAGGGTAGGCGTTTGCCTCTCCTGATCCGCATATCTGGCCAACTGATCGATCATCATCGCGTATTGTATCGCATGTGTGCGATGATATACCCCCGAAATATGAGTAAACGCTTCATCTCGGATTGCGGCCAAATCCCGTGTAAGGAGTTCCTCCCGATATTTCCTGGCCGCTTTTCTCGAACCCAAACGACACGCTATAACGAGCTTCTGCGTCCGACTCGGTATAGGTATCGGATCCTGAACCAAGAAATCCTCGATATCGTACTACCACATTTCCGTTCGTCTACCCACCGGAAGCACTATCGTGAAATCTCCAAGGGAAATCCGATTCTTCAGCGCCTTCTTGATTCCTGCCACCGAGTCGACCATAATGGGATCGTCCCCCCACTTATCCTTGAGGAACTCGATAATTCCCGTCTTCGCCTGACTCGGCTTTGCCACGTTACATACCACGTACTGTGCCATTGGCAACGTCTGCCATCCATTTCTTTGTGTTGGTCTCCCAAATTCCGACCGTGTATCGGGAAACCGTCCGTGGCCAATCTCCGTTGTTCTCTTAAGTGTTCCAGCCGCATGTCGCACAATGCCACTATCTGATTTGGCGTCCATTCGTCCTCCGATTTGCTCTCCTCTTCCGTTGTCTTAGGGTCCCCCACCGCAAAAACCTCGCATGCTGCCTCGTCGGCCGCTGCCTCTTCCGACATTACGACTTTCACTGCCGCAAAACTACCAGCCGTCCATTCCCCCTCATTGCCTTGGGAGTGGTCCTCTGTCGACAAGTGCACCATCTTGTATACCGGTGCGTTTTCATCCGCCCCATATCGCACCGTATATCCCGCACAGTCGATGGACGTGCGCATTCGTCTGAGCGCGTCCAAGCTCCACAACAAGCCCCCCGTGTATGCTGGTACCAACCAAAACCGAGCCGTCGGAGAGCCGAAAAGTCAGCAACATCGTACCCGTGATCGGTGTCGATCCCGACACTCCACTCACCCATCTCTGCGTGCGCCGCAGTGCCTGCTGATACCACCGCTGTCCTCCATATTTGTCCTGAAAGTTCTTCCCCATAACACTGATCGCCGCCATCGTGTCATTGCCAATGACCTCATACCCGCCCAACTCGGTAATTTCCACTTTCGTGTAGGCTAAAGGGAAATCAGTTTTTTTAATTGAATTAACCATTCTCCTAGGACTCATAGAATCCGCGCGTTCCGCGATCTTTTGGTATGTCTAGAGGATAAGTCGGTTCCGCTCCGGTTCCTTCCCCTCATCCCCTCCATTGAGTCCCCTTTTCCCTTCCGACCCCTGGTCGATATCCTTATTTATGTTCTCTCTCTTCTGATCCCCTATTTCCCGCCTCTCTCCCTCACCCTCCTTATTCCCTATTTCCCCCTGAGCCCCCTTATCACTCTTACCGTCTATAGTTCCGTTATCCTTATCCGAGGCCTCTGTTCTTCCCCGTTTTTCTCCCATTCCATCTCCACGAGTCCGCTCCTCTGCCTTCTGCCGTTTGTCGTGTGCCCTACCCTCTCTCTCCCTCTCTGTTGCTCTCATCCGTTTTCTGGTCATTCCCCAGTCAGATCTATGGACTGTCGTTTTCCTTTGCCATCCCCCCTGGACGGGCTGCCGTACCCCGCTCCATCTACCCGCCGGAGCAGCAGGCGTTCCTGCCTTCTTCGTTCCCCTATCAGCCATCAAATCCCGCCGCATACCCTTATGTTCCGTGTTGATATGTTCCCCACCTGTTTTGCCTTCCCCCGTGATCACGACGTCATCTTTACCCTCACGCCGTCGCGGTCGCGCCTCTTCCTCCCTCGGCGTCCGTTCCTATTCAAATATGCCATGTTTCCGTTCATGTTTTTGTTCCATTTCCTCCACGGATATTATCCTACCCGATGGCGTGGGTGTGCCCCCTCCCGCCGCTCCCTGTCGCTCCGATAAACCCGCCGTCGCCCCTGAAATCAATGCCTGTCGATCCGGGTGCACATACGGGAAACTGTTGCCTGTTCCTTTGCTCCCTTCACCCCCTTTTCTTCCCTTCCCTTCCAACTTCTCTCTCTTATCCTGTATCTCTGAGGCCATCCCCGGCCCTGTTGCCGCCGAACGTTGTGCGTCCCCTCGACCTCTTCCTCGATCACCGCCACGTCCTCCGCCACCACCGCCTCGTTGCCGTAATCCCGCCGCGGACAAGTACGATCCTCTATCCTTACGCTTCCATCCGTATTTCTGGATGTTCGCGGTGTTGAACCGTTGCAACTAGTCCAGTTCGTGTGGGTGAAACAGGTCTTCCAACCCACCCAGCTGCCACATACCATGTCGAATCGCCTCTTTCAGTTCCCGTATGGCCGCGTTCTGCTCCTCCCGGGAGAATTTATTCATGTTGTCGTGATACAATGTATCGTCATCGTGTATGCAACATTCGCCCCGTAGGCGTAGGAACCATACTCCAATCTGCCAGTAGCACGAATTACGCCAGTGGCTGTTCTCCTTCAGCGCCCTTCTCTCATATTTCGGGACTCCCGGTGCCTTGCTTGCTGAGTCGATCGTCCGGGGGATATCTTGGTTCGTTCGGTTTCAAATCCAGATTCCTTGCCGCGTTCGTGTAAAAGGATGGATCCATCACGTCTGGTCCGGATCCTTTCTGCCTGAACCCTCCCGCTCCATGTGCTGCGTTTACCTGCGCCGGCCGAGTATATGGATGCGGGCGACGATCTTCCCTGTTAGACCCCGGCCTCGTCCTCCCTCCACCGAAGTCCCCCGTGCCACGTTGTGGTCTGCCACCGCCCTGTTGGCCCCTTGTACTGCCGCCGCCCCCACCGGTCTGCCGTCCTCCTTGTTGCTGCCGCATTGGTGCCTTTGGCATCGCTGGATCCATCAACAGCGTCTATATTGCCTTGACGTCTTCGTGATCCATCGTCCAAGCCACCGGGTTGGTTTTGCCTTGCCATCTCTGCCATTTGTCCTTGTTGTCATTGGGTAGCGTCGGCAGTCTCAAGCCCGCATTCAGCATCTCCGTCACCACGTTCTTGGTAGCCTGTTCCCTCCATAAGCCATGCCTCAAGATTAGCGGGTATACCTTCCGCTCGTCGTTGATCAGGCACGTGTCCATGACTGCTTGGAATAAGGCCGGTAGAGGTACGCGGGCCCTGACCTTATCCTGGATCACCCCCCGAACCGTCTCCGATTCCTCATCCGCATCGGTGAGTGCCACAAACCCAAAGACCGTGCCGAAGACATAATGGATCACATCCACGAACTGCCAGTGCGATCTCGCCGTATTGCCCTTGACTTCCTTGTCGAAGATTTCCCTCCACGTCTGCTGGTTCGACAACCCCGAATTAGCCCCAACAATTCCCAAGACGTCCGCCAAGACGTAGCAAATTGATTCCAGATCGTTGCCACTCTGCGCCCCGCGCAGCTGTTTCTTGAACTGTACCGCAAGTTGCCGCATCATGTTCATATATCGCCTGTCGTCCCCTTGGCTTTGGTCGATTTGTTCGTACCCCCGCCTTGCCAACTCCGTATTTGCCCTCAACTCTTTTACTATCTTTTCCCTTTTTTTCCCATCCTTGGACCGAACTCCTGTTTGTACTACTCGCCCAACCTGAGCGAACCCCCTGGTCCTCCTCCGATTCGCCCTCCTTCGAATCCTCCTCCGACTCCGAGCCTTCCGAGCCGCTTTTCTTCTTCTTACTCTTCTTTTTCTTTTTCTTTTTCTTTTCTTTTTCTTTTCTTTTCCGGTGACGTCACCTCCGGTTCCTCCATTAATTTCAGCCGAAGCCTAGTCCAGGCTACCCAACCATCCACACACCCCCTACACCAACAGCCCACATCCGCAGTTCCGTCACCGTCGCCTTGCGGACCGCCTCATCCAACAGAGCACCCCCGTTTGCCGCGTTGTCCAAGAGCCTCTTGAGTGCCGTCCCCCGTTCCTTGATGTGCCCTATCGCGTCTATGCCGTCGTTGTACTGCTTCATGGCTTCAGTAAAGAAACCCGCGTCCTTCCTCACCTCGTCCGCCCATTGCGCGTTTGCCGTCTCCAACCACGACGCCAAGTCATCAACCGGATTGAGCATCATGCGCCTGTTCCAATCGTGGAATGCCGCAGTGACTTTGATGTCCTGCTGTCGGATTGCCATGATCAGCCGGTCGATAGCTGCCATCAGTTCCGTCACTTTTCCTTCGGTTATGACCTCCCCTTCGTCCATTGTAGGCCGTACCATATAAGCTGTCAACGCCTTCGACGAGATCTGATCCCTGTGGTGTCCCACCGCCACCGCCAAAGCCTCCGCCATTTGGCCAACACTCCCGTCTTGATCCCCGGCCCCCAGTGTGGCTTGCCTGCTGGTAGCTGCCATTCGTTCCACGCGTCGATGTCGTCCTTAATTCCCCCTTCATCAGGTCTGTCCGTCCAAATTTTGAGCGAGTTCCTGCTCAGCTGTGAGTAAATCTCGATAGCCGTCGGGCTCGCCTGCAACATCTGGAGGAAGTGGTCGGACATAATCGAGGATTGCGCGCATACGTCATAGGAGCCACCCCCGCCTTGTCCTACCACTCGTCCACTCGCATAGGCGAGGTTACCGCTTTCTTGAGTGGCGTAAACCTGATCGATAGTACCGGTGGCGGTACCCCGCCTTGCGCCTCGTCGGCCATTCGTCGCCACTAACGTAGAAGGGAGAAATTGATAATAAGAACCCAAACCCATATATACATGTCTCTCTTCCAATATGATCTCCATTATCCTGTCCACATCCCTTGCCATATCCACGTATTGCCCGTCTCTAGCCTTCCGAGTCCTCTCTCCCTCTTTCCTATGTACCCGTCCCCCCCCCCTTTTTTTTTGATTAGTTTCCGTTGCCCCTCCCATTTGTCACATGCTGAAGTGTTCCAGCACGTCCGTATCTAACTCTTCCATCCATTCCACCATCTCCTCCGCTGTCTCCCGTTGGTCCCAAGACCTCCTACTTCCTTCGCGGTTAGACCTCTCCTCCTCATCTTCATCCGTTATCTCCTCCTCCTCCTCCTTCGCCTCCTTCTCCCACTTCATTGCCAACTCCTGTATGTGTCTTATCTCCATTTTTGCCCCCAAGGCCATCATCCATTCCTTCGTCTCCTCCGACTGCCACTCATTGCCCTCTACACTCCCCTGTGTCTGTTCCTTCGTCCATCTCGTCCTCAACCGACTGACAAACTGTTTCCATTGTGCAGGATGTTCGTCATGCCATTTAGCCTCCCAAGCCTTAGCCTCTGCCACTGTGCCCGTAAGCGCAGTTTCCACCGACAAAATAACGTGTCACCCAGTCTCCTTTCCACCTCTTGAATTCGTGCATACTGTCCCCTTGCCTCCTCTGATTCCTTGAAATTTTTCCAACAAGGCTCCCTCATCTCGGCCGGCATCGTACTCGTTCGCTTCTCCCACCTCCTCCTTATAATTTCCCATCTTGCCTCCTCCACCACCTCCTTCTGACGTTGTGCCTGTTCCTGTCCCTGTTCCCATGCCTGGGCCAGTGCTCTAACTTGACTCCCCGCGTCATGATCTGAGTCCTCTCTTATCTCTTGTTCCACCACCAACTCTCCCTCTATCTCCTCGTCTTCCGCCTTCCTCCTCACCTCCCTCGCCATCTTCAGTTCCTGTGTCACCCTTTCCACCTCCTCATCCACTGCCATTTCCTCCATTTGAGTGTGACTTGTAGCCTCTCTTCCCAGCTCAATGTCCGTTCTCCCTGCTGCCCTCTCTTTCTTGTCCTTTTGTGTCCACTGGCCTCTGTCCTCCCGCAACTGTTTAAGCCACTCCTGTGTCTCTTCACTGTCCCAATCGTTGCCCGGTGCATGATTCTCCACCCTCTCGTTTATTCCTCGCATCCGCAATGGTTCGACGAAGCCCACGCCGTACGTACCCTTTCCGCTATAGCTACCCATTTCTCCCCCACCTTTGTCAACAAGGCCAGAAAAACATATTGGTTCCTCGCCTCCTCCGACTTGGCGAATTGTCTCCATAAACCCTCCCGCTCCCTAAACCACCTCCATCTTAACTCCCATAGTTTCCTAATTGCCATCCACCTTTTATCCCCCGTTATCCGTTCCGTGTGCAAAATTGCCTCCACCCGTTCACTCCACTCTTCACCCATCTCCTCTATGAACTGCCGTGCCTCCTCGTCCACCTTATATTCCATCCCCCTGACTCGTCCCCACTGTTGGTCCCCCTCCGTCAGCTCCAACCTTAGCCCCGTTTGCTCATCCTCTGACGTGTGTCCTAACGTAGAAGTATGTATCGTGTTTCCTAGTTTCCTCACTCCCCCTTCTTAGCCTTCTTAGAAGGTTGTTCCTCCCCCTTTTCCATTCCCCCTTCCTTCTTTCGTTTCTCCTGCTCCCCAGCCTTCCTGGGCTCTTCATATTCCCGTCTTTCCCGTTTGAAAGCCTCCCTTGACTCCTTGAACTGTCTCTGTATTTCCCTCGCCTCTTGGTTCCACATGTATTGTGCCCGTCTCATCTTAGCCAACATCAAAGCCGATATTTTCGCCTTCTCTGCCTTGATCATTGCCTCCCGTCTTCTTTCTAGCTCATGAGGGCATACCTCCCTTCTCTTTGCCCGTTCTAACAGTTTTTCCCGAAATGTTTCGTATTCCTCAGCTGTTGCCACCACCTCCTTGTATACATCCTTGCCTATGCGTATTTCCCCCTTGGCCCACATCCTCTTTTCCCCTTCCTCAGTCTCCTCTTCCCACGCCTCACGCCATTGTCCCACTGCCTTTCTTCCTCTTCACCCCTCTCTGCCTTGTCAGACTTCTTCTCCTCCATCGAAAACCTAACGTAGATATAATACCCTGTATCATCTAGTTCCTGTTCCTCTTATTCCCCCATCCCACACTCCTCCCAAGCCTCCCACTCTACGCACTTAGGGCGAAAAAGGAAAATAAGGACTTGAAGGGTACTGATATGGCCAATATGGGCAGTATTCCATTCTTTGTAAAATGCCCGCAAAACCCCTCGAAAAAGGACACCATCTTTGCCTTGTCCACTCCCAAGGTCGCCCACCGTAAATACCGTGAATTTCCACTTGGAGCTCTGCGCCATGATGTCCCCCTCGTTCCTGTCCTCTTTCGCAATGTCCTTCGTGTCTTTTTCCAAACCAACTCCACCATTTGTTTCTCCCATGTTCCCTCTTCGGTTCCCGCCACCTTCCATCCCCCATACGAGTTTGACTGTGGGCATATTCTGTCCCATCACAACCATTTGCTACCTCCATGCAACCTCGTTCCCCTTTGTTGTCCTCCTTCCATATACACCCAGCCATTCGTCGTGCCATATCAATGCTTGTTCCCCCAAGCCCCCAAATCCACTTTGTTGTCTTCCTTGTGTGACATGTTGTCCCATGTCTGTGTCTCTTTGACACGTCATCCCCCTATGTGTCTGTGAGTACCACCCACTTTGCCATGTCATTCCTATGTCTCCACTCCATCAATCATCGTGAAAACATGCTACCATATTGCCACAATCCACAGCAAACACAGAACCAATGTTTGCACTGAGTTGTCCTTACGGTTTCTAGAGAAAGCATGACATGTGTGGAGTGTCCTCATGACATGCATGTACAGCAACCCTTGCTCATCACTCGAAAAACCCCAAAACACGCAAAGAACGCATGCACCACACTCCTTCCATATATGTGCATTCAAGGTAACCTTATGCCATAATAAATTCCGAGTTTCCATGTGTACAAACTATTTCCCGCCACATGATGTGTGTGTGTTTAACACAGCAACCCTTGCCCATCCACGAAAAGACACGAGAAGCCAAGGCGAACACAAGAAATGCATGCCCCATGCATAGATTCATCCACAAACAACCAAAAACCATCAACAACCATCAAGTTCCATTCCAATAAACCATGTCGCAAACCTCGAATCTGTGCTGATTTTCTCAAGTCATAGAAGACCCAAAAAATTCCGAGGAATGAGGAAAATTTCCTACCCCGTAAATTGTGTTTTTATTAGCGACTCCCATGTTACCGAGACTAAATATTTAATAATATAATAACTGTCTAACGACTTGTAGAATGAGGAATACCTAACGTAGAAGGGACTCCGTACTCTCCGAGCCAAGGTAAACCGACAGACCGGAACATAAAGTAATGCCATTATATACCGGACTCATGATGGGGCGGCACAATTTTATTAACTTGATATCTCGGTTTGGTTCGCCGCTGGTCACGGTCTTATTGTAACTCTACTTCTCGCGCACCCTGACGAGGGCACGCTCGAGGGGGAGCCCCGCCTGCGGGGAATCTATGCCGGCCCACCCGGTATATAACTTTCATGGCATTACTTCACCGTGACTCTATCTATGTTCCGGTCCGAGCGGCTGTCGGTTATCCTTGGCTTGCAGAGGAGAGTACGGAGTCCCTTCTATTTATATACAATATGAGGTATTCCTCCTTCTTCATGTTGTTAGATAGGCGTTTTATATTCAGGCTATTAAATATGAAGTTGAGTCACTGTAACTTAGGCTGACTTGAAGTTGAACTTGTGACACTGACAAGAAATGACAGTTGATAATAAATAAACGGAAAAATGACTCGAAGTAACGGAACTAAAAATAGAAGTTAAACTTAAGTATATTAATAAACTTGAAATATGTTTAACAGAATATTAATAATTCTGTACGGTTTTCACTCCCGGGCCCGATACATGTAATACTGTTCAACTTCAAGTTCTCAAGACACTGAAACATGAACTTATGATGATAACCATATCTTAACTAGATATATATTAATACCAATTGGATACAGTTCAGCCGCTTAGTTCATCTATACATCACTGTGTATGGGTGTATATTTAATAAGAATAGCATATTTACCTATCTGCGCCTACAGTTGGTAGATTAACTGGGATCCCGGAGCCTCCGGTTAACAGGCTAGTTTCCCTACCCTGACCTTCACATCGTACATTAATTTCTACCTTCGTAAGAGGCAGGCCAGTGCAAGAGAAGTCAACTTGAAGGAAAGAGCTGCACAGCATGTTGCACAGCCTACTGTGTCCCTTTCATATCAGCGTAATGATGTTTCTGTCAAGATTCGTGAATAATCGTTGGTAGCGGAACAATAACAGAGGACATTCGAAGGTCGCGTCATTTCTTCGGAGATTTAAAAAAAAAAAAAAAAAAAAAAAAAAAGGAATTTGAATGATGCAAAGGTTTTACTTTATGAGAAAATACCGCCAAGATCTTCGTCCTGCTAAATAGCCGTTTGATAAAAGTTCTTTAATTGCACCACGGATCGTTGGTACTCCCCGTAGCGTTCTAGTTTCACTGGCCGATCAAGATTTTTTTTTTCAAACTTTAGCTGCAGGTAGGAGACTTAGTGGTTTCCAGGCTGTTTGCACCTGAACATCAAGGGGAATTATGACCTTTGAAAATGAAGGAGCCGCAGCAGCAAGCAAGCACGCAAGCAAGCACGCCAAGCAAGAAAACAAGAAAGAGAAAAGGGAGAAGGTGTGGTTCGTTTATTACCGTGGACATTCATTCATAAGGGCCAGCAGGACCAAACTTTTTGAACTTTGCATCGGAATTATCAACAAGAAACAAAGTTAGGGATCAGAAATTCAAATAAGACAGAAGACAGATTCAAGAAGACAAGAACATAGTCAGAATCTGCTATCTTATTTTTCTGAACCCTAAGTTTCCAACGATTGTTTATTATTCCGACGCCTAATTCAAAATTCGGTGCCTGCTGGCCCTGATAAATGTCCACAGTAGTATTGAAATCGTTCAGTAAGGAAGCAAGCAAACAGGCAAGAGAGAATGAAAAGGCAAACAGACAAAAAAACAAAAAAGAAAAACGAGAGAGAGAGAGAGAGAGAGAGAGAGAGAGAGAGAGAGAGAGAGAGAGAGAGAGAAATCAAGCAAGTAAGCAAGTTCGCAAGCAACCAACCAACCAACCATAGAAAGAAAAGAAAGAAAGAAAGAAGGAAAGAAAAGAAAAGGAAAGAAAAGAAAAGAGGACGGAGCGATCGAGGAGAAAGTGGAGAGGAGGGAGAATAAAGAGAGAATGTCACTTACTGGTCGCAAACTGTTCGGAAGTTGTGCGCATCCCGGATAGGAGAGTAGACGGGATTGATGGCTCGCAGCGTGCCGGGGCAACTAAACAAACGTTCAGAAAACGAAAGTTTGATTGACAGCCCAGGGAGGATTAAGGAGAAATGTTTGACAAGCGTGCTTACTTAGGATTGAGGCACGGCTGGCCGTCCACGGAATATCGTATCATCTGCATCTTGAAGACTGCAAAAGAAAGGGTTTGCAAACGTTTTGTTTCTGTGTATGCCCATATTACTGTAGTGTGTGCCCATATTACTGTTACTCAGTGTGTGGAAATGTTTACGGGCACACAACATAACCACTTGTTGCAAAGAGACAAAGCAAGGTGCAGTCTTGCGAGGGTTGAACATTGTTGAAAGTTGTGTAGTTTTCTCAAATGTGGCCGAAGGACCGGGAAAAGGAAAAGATCGGCAGGCGCCCGTAAATAAATGGCAAGCATCATGTCCCTGCTCTCGATAATCCTCGCGTCCTCGGATTTTGATTTTCTGACTTCTGGAGGGGCTAGTGGAGGGTCCCATCTTTGGCTCGGTTGCTGGCAGGCGCGCCATGTTTTGACCGGACTGTACTGGAAAGGATACTGCATAGAGTTGCTTACTCTTTATGCCTCGTCTCAAGACTCTGCGGTCTGTTCCAGTCTCTCTCTGAAAGTAGTCAGTGGCCTACCTGCTACCTCATCCATACTCATACTACACATGTATACATCTGAACATCTTCCATACGTCCACACATCTACACATGTATACCTCTATACATTCGTACATCTAATATGTATACATCTATGCATCTATCCATGTATCGAAAGACTACCGTACATCTTTACCTGTATCTATCTATCTATCTATCTATCTATCTATCTATCTATCTATCTATCTATCTATCTATCTATCTATCTATCTATGTATCTATCTCTCTATCTATCTATCTATCTATCTATCTATCTATCTATATCTCTATCTCCATCTCTATCTCTCTCTCTCTCTATCTCTCTATCTTTCTCTCTATCTCTCTATCTCTATCTCTCTATCTCTCTATCTCTCTCTATCTCTCTATCTATCTATCTATCTCTCTATCTCTATCTCTCTCTTTCATCTCTCTCTCTATAAGTCTCTATTTCTCTCTCTCTCTCTCTCTCTCTCTTTCTCTCATCTTTCTCTCATCTCATCTCTCTCTCTCCCTTCTCTCTCTCTCTCTCTCTTTCTCTTCTCTCTCTCTCTCCCTACCTACCTACCTACCTACCTCTTCTTCTTCTTCTTCTTCTTTTTCTTCTTCTTCTTCTTCTTCTTCTTCTTCTTCTTCTTCGTCTTCTTCGTCTTCTTCTTCTTCTTCTTCGTCTTCTTCTTCGTCTTCTTCTTTTTCGTCGTGTTCTCCTTCTTCTTGTTCTTCTTCTTCTTCTTCTTCTTCTTTCTTCTTCTTTCTTCTTCTTTCTTCTTCTTCTTCCTCTTCTTCTTCCTCTTCTTCTTCCTCTTCCTCTTCCTCTTCTTCTTCTTCCTCTTCTTCTTCTTCTTCTTCTTCTTCTTCTTCTTCTTCTTCTTCTTCTTCTTCTTCTTCTTCTTCTTCTTCTTCTTCTTCTTCTTCTTCTTCTATATATATATTTACATACGTATAC
>WBZZ01000578.1:77500-80000 GCA_019918135.1 Paulinella micropora
GGTTTTAGGTACTCGTTCTCGGGCACCTCGCTCCACCCTGTGGTGCCGCGAGGGCTCTCCATGCAAGGCTACTCCTGGTGCGCGTGGGTCAACCTGAGCGCCTTCTCGGAGCAGCAGTTGCCTTGTCTGTCATTCGTGGCACCGAACGGGGGAGGAGTGCACACTTTCATTCAGAACGACTGCCTCTCTACCCGTGCGGTCGCCAAAGCTGGGAGCGTGGGCGCCAGCCAAGAACCATTGTACCAACCCACCGTGTTCAACAAGCTCAAGCTGCAGCTGAACCATTGGTACCTCTTCACCCTGGTCCATCTCCCCGTGGCCACCTCCGGTAACGCCATGTGGGCTTTTCCCGCCGCTCCGCAAGGACCGGCAGGTTCGCCCGCCTCAAATCGGCAACCGCCAGTGTCAGGCCAAAGGGAGCTGTCCGCTTCGGTCGGAGCAGGTTCTTTCGTGTCTGCGATTGGTGCCTCGCCCCGACAGAAAAGATCTTTGGCACAGGCGCCGAGTGCTGAATTGAGTCTGTACGTGGACGGGGAGTTTGTGCAATCTCTACCTATCCCTTACCCTGCAACTCAAGCCGGCCCAGTGCAGTTCACAATAGGCGGCTTCCTCGGCCGACTGGCACGTCTCTACTTCTTCAACGAATCTCTCTCTGCACGCACCGTGAAAAACTTCTTCGACATCGGGCCTAGTCGTTACTCCACACCCTCCTTCCAACACCTGCCTACTGGCCCGGTGGCGATATTTCCGGTTTCCCCGTCCGCGGTGGGCGCGGCGCTTGAGGAGCCTCCCGCGGCGTTTTCCTCGTCCTCCACTTCCACCTCGACCTCCAGCGCCAACTCCTCGATCTCCATCCCTAGCCCATCAAGTCCAGGCCCTAGCTCAAGTGAAGCCACCTCTCCATTCCAAGGTAGCCCTGACCGGCCCGGCTTCAGCTCTCCAGGGCCCGAGTCCCCGTTGGAGCCCAGCCGCAACAAACAAAAGCCGGCCCAGCAGAGTGCGATGTTGGACACATCTGCTGCTCGCAACATGGTCTTGAGCGTGATCTTAGCTCTCTTGCCCGAAGACTCAAGCTCAGGTTTTACCAACACGCTGCCTTGGCCCTCCAGACCCTGTCGTGCCCCTGTGGCATCGAGCCCTGGCCAGTCTACCTACAGCGCTTCCTCTTCCCCTAGCAAGGCCTCGCCCTCGTCGTCGCACTATCGCGCCTGTGGACACGCCAAAGTCGGTACAACGCCAACCAAAGTCTCGGTCTGCCAAGTGCCCAACCTGGCCTACTCGATATTCGAGCAAGGAGGTTTGCCCGCCTTCTTGCACCACTTCTCTCCCAGCTTCGCCGGGGCCAATTTCGGGCCGGCGCCAACATCCGCGGCGAGCCCACCGGCCGTGTCAAAAGAGACAGGAGAAGCTGGCTCCTACGTCATGCTCTCCTCTATCTCCGGGGACAAACCCAACGATAAAGCCGCCTCCTCTATGGCCGAGAGTAGCCAGGACAAGGGGGAGAGTGAGGAGGTGGAAGTAGCTTGTTTGCTAGATTGGCTGTCTGCGATGGCGGCGGGGTCCGCGTCGGGGTTGAGGTGCGTGCTAGCCATGGGGCCCGTGGCGTTACGCCGGCTCGTGCTTGATCACTTGGGACGCCGCGGCAACGCAGGCGCAAGTCGCGGCAGCGTGGTGCTAGCAGCTGTCCTGAGGCTCATGGACACCATCGACCGCTTCGACCGCCGCGACGACAAACCGCACTTGCTGGAATGGTTCCGTTTGCTGCTGCTGGACTTGCATTTCTGGCGAGGCTCCTCACACCTCGTGCTGAGCAACGTTGTTCACGCTATCGCCGCATTCTTCCGCACTTACCCGCTCATCTTCGCCCAGTACCGCTTCGTGGGGATGCGGAGAGTGCTTGATATGGTTCGGCTGTTGCATTACCGGCACTTTGCCTACTGCTTCAATGAGCAAACGGAGCGTCGTGAGGCCAGCCTGCCCCCTGTCGCCGCATTGGCCCTGATCGGAGACCCTCACTACTCCTCGCTGTTTCCTCCGGAGCCTCTCCCCTCCCTCTCCCTCAACGCGCTGACCACTGCAAGTGGCTCCGCCAGTGACAGCGGCCCGGGCTCGGTCGCTGTGCCTTCCCTGCTCCCCGTGTCCACCTCGGCTGCCCCTAGCAATAGCATCACCACCATTTGCGCCAAACTGCCCGACAACCTCTCGCCGGAGCTGGTCTTGGCGGTGGCGCAGAAGGGCCCCAAAGAGTTCAGAGCAACTGCCCCCGCTGCCTCGGCCAGCTTCGACATTACGCAGCAGCTCCAGCAAGTCAACGCAAGTATCTCCGAGTCTTCCTTCTCCGCATTCTTCACGCTCGGCGGCAACAGACAACAGAAGATCGTGCAACCTGTCCCTACCTTGCGCACATTTACCACCTGGGACACGCAAAACATGCCTGTCCTGATCACTGCGACTGCCGAAACGCCCGGCCTGGCCCCTGGCAATGCCAAAAGCGTCGAGC
>WBZZ01000578.1:85000-97500 GCA_019918135.1 Paulinella micropora
TCACCTGGACTACGGCTCTGCCGAATTTTACCCCGCGGACCCGCCGGGCCAGACGGGACAGATGGCAGAGGTGGATAATGTGCGTTCTCAGCGGCTACGTCAGGCGCTTACGTCTCCGACGTGGAGCGAGGAGTCCGCCTTTACTGAAAACTGCAACGCAGCGGGGGTGGCGATCCGTTCCGGTGATCGTAGTGTGAAATACCCTTCTCTGCCCCTGCCCCCGTGCGTGATCAACGTAGCTAATATAGTCTTTTCTGCTGCATCAACTTTCCTGCCGTTGCCCGCGAGTCGGCAGGCGGTGCTTCGTCTGGCATATCGGTACTTACACATCGTGCTACCTCACCCGCGTGGAGTAGAGCTGGTGCCCAACATCACCGCAACTACTCTCTACCTGCTGACTACCCGTCTGTCGCGATCTAACCCCAAGAACAAGCGCATCGTCTGGTTGGCTATGGGCGACACGACCCGCGCGCTCGAGATCTTTCTGCAGCGCGATCAGAACGAAGGCGTGGCGCTGATGCAGACGCTCCTGCTAGGCTTAGCTCACCACTGGACTCTTAAGAATCTGTTTGAATCCGAGCCCGATCCGACCACACCGGGCTTGGGCATGAACCAACAAAACTCTTACGGCACGAGCAGAGGAGAGGCTAAGAAAAAGCCGCAAGAGTCCATCCTGGACCTGGCCAGCTTCGATTTTGATGAGCAGAATGCCCTCCTTGAGAGCCCGGGACCTGCAGATCCCCCCCAGGAGGAGGAACCTCCCAAGCCTGGCTCACTGTCTGAACTGGACAAAATGCCACCCGCACAGCGCGCCGCTTTTCTCTTCACTTCTGTGCGAGAGCGAGTTGGTGGGCGGGGCGGTGATCGCTACCAGAGCGACTTGGCCGGTGCCTCCAACCCGTTCGGCGCCAACGACTCGTTCGACAACGAGCTGCAGACGGATGAGTGGGGCCTGCATGACGTGCTACAGGCTGTCTGCACGGCGGTGGTTGCGGGCGAGGTGGAGGGAACGCGCGAAGTGCTGCGCGGACACTGTGAGCGCTTTCTGGGCACGCAGGCCGTGCGCGCGGAGAAAGTGGCCAAGGTGATTCGGGAATATCTACAGAACAAGAAGAAGTCGTTCCAAATCCGCTGCATGCAGCAAAGGCGCTTAGTCGTTCAGTCATACCAAGACAGTACGCGTCGACAAGTGACAGATATCGACTACATCCGCTCGTGCCACCACACTGCGGAGGGCCGACCTGGACTGAGGCTGACCCCCAAGCAAGATCGTTTCCTGCATCACCTACTCAAGCGGATCAAGCGCTTTTCCCATGAATATCTACACGGACAGCCCTACGACGCCCTGTGTCCTCCACTGTGGAAACTGGACTCGACGGAAGATAGCATGCGGATGCGTCGTGTCTTGAAGAGGAACTTCAACGGGTCAAGACACGTGGGTGCAGCAAACGGCATGGGGGCGGAGAGCAGAACAGGCCGTCCGGCTACCCTGGAGGCCGAGGCACAAAAACTGAGAATGACAGAAGCTGCTGCTGCAGAAGGCATGGAAGCAGGCGAGGCTGGGTCTCGCAGCGAGTCCGACTCGAATATCTCCTCCTTGACTGAAGGAACAGACACGACAGAAATGGACGAGAGTCGTGCTGAGAGCGCTGTGCTGGAAGAGGAGGTGGGAATGGAGAAGGAGATGGAGAAGGAAGAGAAGGAGGACGAGGAGGCACCAAATGAGGAGGTGGGAGATGAAGATGAAGACGACTATGCATCACTAGCCAGCCATTTCTTTGGCAATAATGTTCGTTCTGTTACGCGCTCCCCACACGCTGCAGACAGGAAGAACTGTCTAGAAGTACTGGAAGACACGCTATTGGTCACTCCTTTGCGCAACTACCGAGGCACCTTTCGCCTCACCCCGACCCACATCTCCTTCTATGGGAAAGAAGAAAAGGTGGTGCACATCACGGAAGGGTTTGAACCAACCGCGCCCGCGGTAACGGGGCAGAATGCTGGGGACAGCAGCAGCAGCACAGCAGCCATAGACAAAGCATCTCCAGGCACTGCGCAGGGCAGCACCCAAGCATTTATGGACCCGGCCGAGTTGGCGTGGAAGCAGCGTTTAGAGGAAAAGGAGGCGGAGAGGCAGAAGGAGAGGGAGGAGAAAAACTTGCGCTGGTCATTGCGTGCTGTACGCATGGTCTTGCCTCGCCGGTTCCTTCTGCGGGAAAATTCACTGGAGATTTTCTTTAACAACTACAAGAACTACTTCTTCTGCTTCCACCCACCCTCCTCCGTACTCGCTCAACCTGACAAGTCAAAAGAAGGACCATCCCCTGCTAGTCCGCCTGGTTCCCCTCCCAACCCTTCTGGCCCGACAGAGGGCGAGATCGCTCGCAGGACACGCAACCGTGTCTACCGCAAGCTCTGTTCCCTCACCAAACTGCCCTGTGAGCTCTCGGCGGCCAAGCGATTAGCCAAGGCGGGCCTGACCAAGAGATGGCAGAAGTTCGAAATGTCCAACTTCGAGTACTTGATGCACCTCAACACGATAGCCGGACGCACCTACAACGACCTCACACAGTTCCCTGTCTTTCCATGGATCCTGACCGATTACGTGAGCGAAAGCCTGGACCTGGATGACCCAGAGATCTACCGAGACTTGTCGAAGCCTATGGGAGCCCTCAACCCTGACCGCTGGGCAGTCTTTAAGGAGAGATACGAATGCTTCGATGACTCTCTCATGCCGCCCTTCCACTTCGGCTCACACTACTCCTCCCCGGCCATCGCTCTGCATTACCTGGTGCGTTTGGAGCCGTACACGACCCTGGCGATCGACCTGCAAGGCGGTAGGTACGACCTGCCTGACCGTCTCTTTAACTCGGTGCAATCTGCCTGGGACATCAGCTACGGCAACATCAGCGACGTCAAGGAGGTCATTCCGGAGTTCTTCTATCTGCCCGAGATGTTCCGCAATGTCAGCAAGATGGACTTTGGCATCAAGCAAGATCACACAGCCGTCGACGACGTGGTGCTCCCTCCTTGGAGCAAAGGGTCGCCGGAAGAGTTCGTACGCATCATGCGTGCTGCGCTCGAGAGCGATTACGTCTCGGCCAACATCCACCACTGGATAGACTTGGTGTTCGGCTACAAGCAAAGAGGGACGGCGGCCGTGGAGGCCGGGAATGTGTTCTTCCACCTCACCTACGAGGGCTCAGTGGACTTGGACAAGATCACTTCCCCTACACTGCGCAAGGCCACCGAAGACCAGATCTCTTCGTTTGGACAGACCCCGACCCAACTCTTCACACAGCCACACCCCAGGCGGCCATCTCGTCCTCCTTCCGCCACTGTGCAGCACAATCTGACCTCTGGCATCTTATCTCTGCCTTTCACTGCGCCGCAGTCGTACAGACCACTCGCTCTCTGTCTCTACGCCACCACGATCGAGCAGGAGGAACAGACACGGATAGAACAACAGACCCCCCAACCGTCCCCGAAGCGAGCGAAACCGCGCAAGAAACGCGGTGTTGTTAGGACCAAGGTGGAGGGAACAAGTGACAGCAAGGCAAAACCGCGCGCTCGCAAGATGGCGGATGATGGGCAAGGGGATGCTAAGGGCGGTGGGGATTCCGATGACGATGACGTGGTGCTGGCCAAAGCTGCCGCCATGGTGGCTCGGACGATATCTAACAGCAGCAGCAGCAGCAACCAGCTGACCAGAAGGTTGTCCAGGTCTGCAGAACCCGAGGAATTCGGCCCCCCTGTTGGCGCGGGTCAGTCCGGGCCGGCAGGTTCCCGGGGAAACAGTGCCATGGCCGGCGCGGCCGGTGGCGCCACTGGCGGCGGGAACGACCGGGTGGGGAGTGTGGGTGGCAGCGTGGCCCGGCTGGGTATGTCGCTGCGGTCGGTTGGCCAGCGATTCGCCGGCGCGGCCGGTCGAGCCACGTCACGGGCAGATGGAGGAGCAGCAAGCAACCTGAAGAGCCTGCCTAACCGCGCGACTCCCACACTCAACAGCAGCAAAGAAGATGATGGGTTGGTCTTGAGCATTGAGGAGTCGACTGCCACGTCTTCCCCCCCGCAGGCCCGCGGCAAAGCAGCAGCGCCATCTGCCTCCCCGGGGTCGGATCTTTCTTTGAAACGAGCAGACTTTAGGGACCCGTCCGCAGCTAAGTTTGCCACAGCGTGTGTACCAGCCCTGTTGTGTTTCGGCCACAAGGACCTGCTGCTGACTCTGGATGCTCGATTAGAGGTCTATCTATCTATCTATCTATCTATCTATCTATCTATCTATCTATCTACCTATCTATCTACCTATCTACCTACCTACCTACCTACCTACCTACCTACACCCTACCTACCTACCTACCTACCTACCTACCTCTACCTAACACCTAGCTACCAACCTACATACGTACGTACCTACCGAAAGCCATATCTATCCATATCTATCTATCTATCTATCTATCTATCTATCTATCTATCTATCTATCTATCCATATATCTAGGTGCAAGCTCACCTGGCCGGCCCCACACTGCACAATCCAGCCAATCACATCGCGGTATATACACCTACAATGCTATAACATATGCACACACGCGAAAAAAAAGGGGGGGGGGGGGGGCTACACCAGGCTTGCTCCTTTGTCTACTACCTGAAGGAGAACTCTCCGAATCAATCGACGTATAAGACAATATAGACCGGACATACAATACATACAGTACGTACAATACATATAATACATAGAATACATAACACGTACATACGAGACATGCAGTACATACAATACATACAATACATACATTACACACATGCATACATACATACGTACAATACATACATACATACATACATACATACATACATACATACATACATACATACATGCATGCATACATACATACATACATACATACATACATACATACATACATGCATGCATGCATACATAACATACATACATACATACATACATACTAAATACATACAGGCTGATTGGTCTCGCTCTGTCGCTGCATACTCCTCCTCGAATGTCCTCTATTCTTCCTCGTCCTCTACCTCAAACGTGTCCCTAGTCAACTCGGGAGGTACTTATGTATGATATCTGTATGCGTGTATGCATGTATATGTATGTATGTATGTACAACAACACCAACCCGCAGACCCTAGTCAGCTCGGGAGGTACGACGAGGAAGAAGAAGAAGAAGAAGAAGAGGAAGAGGAAGAAGAAGAGGAAGAAGAAGAGGAAGAAGTATGTATGATATATGTATGTGTGTATGTATGTATATGTATGTATGTATGTACAACAACACCGACCTGCAGAACCTAGTCAACTCGGGAGGTACGTATGTATGATATATGTATGTGTGAATGTATGTATATGTATGTGTGTATGTATGTATGTATGTATATGTATGTATGTATGCATGTATGTATGTATGTATATGTATGTATGTATGTATGTATGTATGTATGTATGTATGTATATGTATGTATGTATGTAATCTATGTAATGTATGTATGTATGTATGTATGTATGTATGTAGGTCATGTATGTCATGTATGTACTGTATGTAATGTATGTAATGTCTGTACTGTATGTACTGTCTGTACTGTATGTACTGTATGTACTGTATGTAATGTATGCAATGTATGTAATGTATGTAATGTATGCATGCATGCATGTATGCATGCATGCATGTATATATGTATGTATTTATGTATGTATGCATGTATGTATGTATGTATGAATGTATGTATGTATGTATGTATGTATGTATGTATGTATGTATGTATGTATGTATGAATGAATGTATGTATGTACATATGTATGTATGTACATATTTATGTATGTACATATGTATGTATGGTATGTATGTAATGTATGTAATGTATGTGATGTATGTAATGTACGTATGTGATGTATGTAATGTATGCATGTATGTATTCATGCATGTCTTTATGTATGCATGCATGTTTGTGTGTATGGTATGTATGTTATGCATGTATGTATATATGTATGTATGTTATGCATGTATGTATATATGTATGTATGTATATATGTATGTATGTATGTATGTATGTATGTATGTATGCATGTATGCATGTATGTATGTATGTATGTATGTATTGTATTGTATTGTATTGTATTGTATTGTATTGTATGTATGTACAGGTAGTCTCAGTACTCCGACCTCGGCTCCTGCAGGCGCCTCTCTTGACAACTCGCTCTCAGGTTATTTACATTTACCTACCTACCTACCTACCTACCTACCTCTCTACCTACCTACCTACCTACCTACCTACCTACCTACCTACCCACCCACCTTACCTACCTGTCTCTTATCTTGATAATTCGCTCTCAGGTCATTTACATTTACCTACCTACCTACCTACCTACCTACCTACCTATCTATCTACCTACCTACCTACCTACCTACCCACCTTACCTACCTGTCTCTTATCTTGATAATTCGCTCTCAGGTCATTTACATTTACCTACCTACCTACCTACCTACCTACCTACCTACCTACCTACCTACCTACCCACCTTACCTACCTGTCTCTTATCTTGATAATCTCAGGTCATTTGCATTTACCTACCTACCTACCTATCTCCCTACCTATCTCCCTACCTATCTACCTACCTACCTAACCTACCTACCCACCTACCCTACCTGTCTCTTATCTTGATAATTCGCTCTCAGGTCATTTACATTTACCTACCTACCTACCTACCTATCTCCCTACCTACCTACCTACCTATCTCCCTACCTACCTACCTACCCACCTACCCTACCTGTCTCTTATCTTGATAATTCGCTCTCAGGTCATTTACATTTACCTACCTACCTACCTACCTACCTATCTCCCTACCTACCTACCTATCTCCCTACCTATCTCCCTACCTACCTACCTACCTACCCACCTTACCTACCCACGTCTCTTATCCAGGCTCCATGTCTGCCCTACCTACCTACCTACCTCTCTTATCCAGGCTCCATGTCTGGCTCGGCGTCTCCTTCCGCCGATCCGTCTTCGTTATCCTTGCTTACCCTACCTACCTACCTACCTACCTATCTCCCACCTACCTACCTACCCACCTTACCTACCCACGTCTCTTATCCAGGCTCCATGTCTGCCCTACCTACCTACCTACCTCTCTTATCCAGGCTCCGTGTCGGGCTCGGCGTCTCCTTCCGCCGATCCGTCTTCGTTATCCTTGCTTACCCTACCTACCTACCTACCTACCTACCTATCTCCCTACCTATCTCTACCTACCTACCTACCCACCTTACCTACCCACGTCTCTTATCCAGGCTCCATGTCGGGCTCGGCGTCTCCTTCCGTCGATCCGTCTTCGTTGTCCGTGCTTACCCTACCACACTTGCCAGACCCGGGTGCAGCCTTGGAGCTGGTCATAAAATTACCTGCACACAATACATTTACATTACAGATATTACATACATACATACATACATACATACATACATACATGCATACATTACATACATACATGCATACATACATACATAACATACATACACCTTACCACACTCCCTACACAGCCCAAACCCTATATATATATATATCATACATACATTGGGTGCAGCCTTGGAGCTTGTCATAAAGACATACATACGTACATACATACGTACATACATACATACATACATACACACACACATACATACATACATACATACATACATAAATACATGCATTACATACACACATACATACATGCATGCATTCATTCATTCATACATACATACATACATACATACCTACATACATACATACATACATACATACAACACACACACACACATACATACACACATACATACACATACATACATACATTACATTACATACATTACATAGATAATATACTTAGGTTTCTCCATTCGCGTCTGCAGCCTTGATGGCCACACCAACCGTCATGGAGGTGGGGGGGGGGGGGGGGGGGGTAGAACGTTAGGGTTACGGTTACGGTTACAGTTACGGCTACGGTTAGGGTAGGGTTAGGTGATGCCCACACCAACCGTCATGGAGGTCATCATCATTAATAACGTTATGTGTCGTGTTATGTTTGTGTTCTGTTATGACCAGTCATGTGATGTTATGGTATGTTATGTTAATGTTAATGTTATGTAAAATGTTATGTTATGCTATGTTATGTTATGTTATGTAAATGTTATGTTATGTTATGTTATGTATGTTAATGTTATGTTAACGTTTACGTTAATGTCAATGTCCATGTTAATGTTCATGTTAATGTTATGTTATGTTATGTTCTGTTCTGTTCTGCTCTGTTCTGTTCTGTTCTTGTCTGTTCTGTTCTATTACATTACGTCCTGTCATGTTCTGTTATATCATGTATTTCATGCTCTGCCATGCTATGTCATGTCACGTTATCTTACTTTATCTTCCACGGCGTCGTTCCCAGCAATTCGTACAAGAACGTGAGTTTGCTCTGTCATGCTATGTCATGTCATGTCATGTTATCTTACCTTACCTTCTAGGGCGTCGTCCCCAGCAGTTCGTACAAGAACGTGAGTTTCCTCTGTCATGCTATGTCATGTCATGTCATGTTATCTTACCTTTATCGGTCACCTCCACAAAATGTGGTCAGGTTACCGATAAAAACTACATATGCGACACGTCAAATTTGTGGCTAGCCGCATAATATATACTATTGTCTTCTAGGGCGTCGTTCCTAGCAGTTCGTACAAGAACGTGAGTTTGCTCTGTCATGCTATGTTGGTCATGTCATGTTAGCTTGGGCGCATTCTACATCACCCCAATTTCCCGGTTTCTGGGTCGATTTTCTGGGTTTGCTTCCCTGAAAAGCCTGGCCTGTGGTGCCACTTCACCCAGAAATCGACCCAGAAACCGGGAAATCTGGGTGGAGTAGAATGACTCTTACTTTATCTTCTAGGGCGTCGTTCCCAGCAGTTCATACAAGAACGTGAGTTTGCTCTGTCATGCAATGTCATGTCATGTCATGTTATCTGAGGCGCGCTCTACACCACCACCCCAATTTCCCGGTCTCTGGGTCGATTTCTGGGTTTGCTTCCCTGAAAAGCCTGGCCTGTGGTTCCACTTGACCCAGAAATCGACCCAGAAACCGGGAAATCTGGGTGGTGTAGAATGACTCTTTGTCTTCTAGGGCGTCGTTCCCAGCAGTTCATACAAGAACGTGAGTTCCACTGTGGCGTCATCCGCTCCCGTCCCGCTGCTGTGTCGGCACCTGGTAGAGAGAGAGAGAGAGAGAGAGAGAGAGAGATCTATCTATCTATCCCGTCCCGCTGCTGTGTCGGCACCTGGTGGAGAGAGAGAGAGAGAGAGAGAGAGAGAGAGAGAGAGATCTATCTATCTATCTATCTATCTATCTATCTATCCATCCATCCATCCATCCATCTATCTGTCTTTCTGTCTGTCTGTCTGTCTATCTATCTATCTATCTATCTATCTATCTGGGTGGTGGGGTGCCTTATGTGTGCCTAGCCATACGCCTATAAGTCACATGCCGAAATAGCGACGGGAAGCACAATCCTGTTCCCTAAGGGTGCCCTTTCTCGCTTGTTGAGCCCGGAATAAAACCCACAGTGCTCTGTCGGTTTATACTAGACTGTCGAACAGTCTCGAAACTCCATCTGCTTACTGGGTCCTCTGTAATGGAGGTGGGAGCTCGTTCTGCAAGGGGCGCTTATGGAACGAGCCCTGGCCCCGCCTGGTACTAGGGAGATTTGGTGTCGCCTGTATCAGTCCCTTCCGTGCAAACATCACGGCTTAGCTGGGCATCGGGTTAATACTTTACCCACAGACTTCCTTGGTTGACGAAATCAGAAGCTCCTTTTTTCTGACATTAGTCGATATCTCATCTACCTACCTACCTACCTACCTACCTACCTACCTAATCAACTTATCCAAAATCATGATAGGTGGAGCAACGCATGCGCGACCCGCTCTTCCGACCAGCGAGCATGGGCGCGCCGGATGCCTCGGCTACTGCTCTCCCTGGCGAGAGGGGGCGCTCCTGGGGCTTACTCCCCGCCGTCTTCCTGCGTAACCGCCGCATGCTTCTGACGGGAGGCTACGTCGACGGCAGCATCGTCTGCCATACCTTGGAGTACGCGCATAGCAATGCCTCGGCCGGCCAGGCCGCCGCGGGCTCGTCTGAAGATTGTGCTACGAACGGCAACTCGCTGTGGGTACATACTTACTTAATGTCTTACTTGCTTACTGAACTAACTTACTTACTTACTTACTTACTTACTTACCTACCTACCTACCTACCTACCTACTTACTTACTTACTTACTTTACTTTACTTTACTTTACTTTACTTTACTTTACTTTACTTTACTTTACTTTACTCAACTTAACTTAGCTTAACTTAACTTACTTGCTTGCTTGCTTGCTTACTTGCTTACTTTACTTACTTGACTTTACTTTACTTTACTTGACTTTACTTGACTTTACTTGACTTTACTTGACTTTACTTAACTTTACTTAACTTTACTTAACTTTACTTAACTTTACTTAACTTTGCTTAACTTTGCTTAACTTTGCTTAGCTTTGCTTAGCTTTGCTTAACTTTACTTAACTTTACTTAACTTTACTTTACGTTACTTTTTAACTTTGTTTAACTTGGCTTAACTTTGCTGAACTTTGCTTAACTTTGCTTAACTTTACTTAACTTTACTTAACTTTACTTTACGTTACTTTACTTTACTTTTTACGTTACTTTTTACGTTACTTTTTACTTTACTTTTTACTTTACTTTTTATTTTACTTTTTACTTTACTTTTTACTTTACTTTTTACTTTTTACTTTACTTTTTACTTTACTTTTTACTTTACTTTTTACTTTACTTTTTACTTTACTTTTCACTTTACTTTTCACCTTACTTTTCACTTTACTTTTCACTTTACTTTTTACTTTACTTTTTGCTTTACTTTTTACTTTACTTTTTACTTTGCTTTTTACTTTGCTTTTTTCTTTCTTGCTTTTTACTTTCTTGCTTTTTTACTTTCTTGCTTTTTACTTTCTTGCTTTTTACTTTCTTGCTTTTTACTTTCTTGTTTTTTACTTTCTTGCTTTTTACTTTCTTGCTTTTTACTTTCTTGCTTTTTACTTTCTTGCTTTTTACTTTCTTGCTTTTTACTTTCTTGCTTTTTACTTTCTTGCTTTTTACTTTGCTTTTTACTTTGCTTTTTACTTTTGCTTTTTACTTTTGCTTTTTACTTTTGCTTTTTACTTTGCTTTTTCTTTGCTTTTTACTTTGCTTTTTACTTTGCTTTTTACTTTGCTTTTTGCTTTGCTTTTTACTGCTTTGCTTTTTACTGCTTTGCTTTTTACTGCTTTGCTTTTTACTGCTTTGCTTTTTACTTCCTTGCTTTTTACTTCCTTGCTTTTTACTTCCTTATTTTTAACTTCCTTGCTTTTTACTTCCTTGCTTTTTACTTCCTTGCTTTTTACTCCCTTGCTTTTTACTTCCTTGCTTTTTACTTCTTTGCTTTTTACTTCTTACTTTACTTACTTACCTAACTTGCTTACTTTACTTACTTTACTTCCTCAGGTCACGGCACAAGCACACAGTCGTGTCGGACTGCACCTTACTTAGCTTACTTACTTAACTTGCTTACTTTACTTACTTTACTTCCTCACGGGTGACGGCACAAGCACGCAGTCGTGTCGGACTTCACCTTGCTTAGCTTACTTACCTAACTTGCTTACTTTACTTACTTGACTTCCTCAGGGGACGGCACAAGCACGCAGTCGTGTCGGACTGCACCTTACTTAGCTTACGTACTTAACTTGCTTACTTTACTTACTTACTTAACTTGCTTACTTTCTGCACCTGTCAATATTTCACTTACTTAACTTACTTACCTAACTTGCTTACTTTACTTACTTTACTTCCTCACAGGTGACGGCACCAGCACGCAGTCGTGTCGGACTTCACCTTACTTAGCTTACTTCCCTAACTTGCTTACTTTACTTACTTTACTTACTTAACTTGCTTACGTTACTTACGTACTTAACTTGCTTACTTTTTTTACTTTACTTCCTCAGGTCACGGCACAAACACGCAGTCGTGTCGGACTGCACCTTACTTAGCTTACGTACTTAGCTTGCTTACTTTACTTACTTTGCTTCCTCAGGTCACGGCACAAGCACGTAGTCGTGTCGGACTGCACCTTTCAACGGTGACGTCGTTGGCGACCGCACAAGACAATGCCATGCTAATGTCCGGCACTTTTGACGGTATGTACCTTTGTATGTGTATTGTGTATGTGTTTATGTATATGTTTATGTACATGTATATGTATATGTATATGTATATGTATATGTATATGTATATGTATATGTATATGTATGTGTATGTGTATGTGTATGTGTACGTGTACGTGTACGTGTACGTGTACGTGTACGTGCGCGTGTTATACTTATACTTATACTAATACTTATACTTAAACTTATACTTATACTTATAC
>WBZZ01000578.1:110000-120000 GCA_019918135.1 Paulinella micropora
CATTATTCGTTACGGTTAGAAGTTAGTATTAATAGTATTATTAGTTATTAATACAGTCATTTAGAGTATCTTTTCTGGTACTGGTGGCACTAGCTTTTTACCATTACCCTTATTACCCATATCAGGCCGTTTCGTGTGTCATTTTCTGGAGGTACATCTTTTGTCACCGTGTGACGTCGTCAGTTTGACTGGCGGGAATTGTTTCATTATTGTTAAATTCTTCTGCGTGGGAAGCGTTGGCCGGTAGGAGGGGGACGCCCCGAGTTCCGATCTGCGCCGTGTGAGGAAGTCGCGAGGGTTTTCTTCCAACTGGTTACCGAGCCTTGCAGCGTGATCTGTGCAACGGATCGCAGAGGAGAACCTTCGTTAAAGAGGTGTGGGGTCCACCTTAAGTGACCCCGTTACAGGAAAGTGCGCATTTTTGATTCACTGTGTGGCTACAGCTGATCACTGTAGACACTACCCACGTGCTGCTCTGCTGGTGTGCAGTGCAAGGGCAAGGGTGACAGGACAGAGAGACAGTGGGGTTACACCAAAGCGTACAGGTCGTAGTGCGGGAGGGGTGAGCCTCCTAAAGATGTTGTTCATTTGTTCTGTGACGTGGCCAGTTGTGCTTGCCGTGGTCACAGTTGGGATTGAGCACCCACTGCCCACTGACACAACAAGTTGCAAGGCCAGAGTGCAAAACAGTAGGCCAGTTGTGCTTGCCGTGGTGATAGTCGGGATTGAGCACCCACTACCCACTGACACAATAAGTTGCAAGGCCAGAGTGCAAAACAGTAGACCAGTTGTGCTTGCCGTGGTGACAGGCGGGATTGAGCACCCACTGCCCACGGACACAACAGCTTACATTGCAAAGTTATTGTTGAACTCGTACTGCATCATCGCATCTACTCCTTGTGTCGCTGCTCTGACTGTGTGAGGAGGGAGAGAGAGGTGTGGTGAGGTCGTGAGCTCTGAAGAACCGTGCATTGGACACGAGGAGGAGCGAAAGGTAAGTGTTTAGGTGGTTGTACAAAAACAACTACAAACCTAGGTAGGTTGAAGAACTGACTTTGCAGATAGAGCTGCTAGTAGGTGGAAAGCTATCATAGGTGGTAGCTGAGGTAGCCTCAGTGTAGTTTGAGCAATAGAGTCAGTGGTAACACACGTGGTTGAAAGAGAGAGAGAGAGAGAGAGAGAGAGAGAGAGAGAGAGAGAGAGAGAGAGTAAAGGGTGGTGTGGACAAGCAAAACACCATTATGTGTAGTGTGTGTGTGTGAGTCTGCTCGTGGTCTCTGTTGTGCTCTCTCTGTGTGGGAGTGTGTGTGGTTGCTTGCCTGTGTCTGTGCCATCAGAACAGCGTAAGCATAGCGTGACCCTATCTCTATTTAGCAAGTAGAGAGCATAGGTGCGTGCTGTGTGTAAGTGTGTGTGTGTGTGTGTGTGTGTGTGTGTGTGTGGAGCGTGTGTCTGTTCGAGACGGACAGTGGTTAGAAATGACTACTAGTACTGAGACAGACAATAAGATTACGTTCACCGGCAAAGAGGCATGGATCCTATTGCACAGGCAGGTAGTGCAAAGCTGTAATGCTAAGGCCCCTAAGGAAGTGCTGCAGTGTGCTGACGCCCACAAACAATATGTACATCGCGAAAACGTATTAGGGATACAGCTTAAGGGTAGGGAGGTGCCCCCCTTTTTACTAGCTTGAGAAGAGGTAGCAGAGTGGAATGATTGGGCTGACTTGGACGAAGAAGTAGTGAAGGAATACTTCGAGGACAAAGCCAAGGGTCCTACTCGCCTGTGGCCTATGCCCAACCCCAAACCGGAAGCTTCAAACCTTGAGGAGGCGTTAGGGGTAGAGGAAGAACAGAAAACCCCAGCCAAGAGTTACAAACCGGTATTTGCCAGTCCGAAGGATAAGCCAACCCCTGAGACCGAAGAAGGAAAGGAGGAGGAGAAGGAAGATGAAGACCGGCACACCTCTGACCTCTACTTTAGTGGGTATGCTAGCACTGACAAACCTAGGCTGTCAACTGGCAAGGGCTCAGACTTAGAGGGCAACAGCAAGAGTGGGGCCTCCCGAGGACAGACGGACCCCTCTAAGGTCAAATCCCCACTAGGGGGTGCTGATCGTGCTGGCGCACTGACACGACAGGTGATGGCCTATGACGCTAGTGTACTTTGAGATGAGCAAGCAAAAAGAGAGGGTGTTCAATAATCTATGACATGCTCGGGGGTGAGGCGAAGAGTCTAGTGCGTGACTTAGCTGATCCGGAGAAGCTGACATTTGGCCAAAACCCTAAAGCACTGTGGGACAGACTGCTAGCCCGGTACAAGAAAGCTGACCCCTCTGACGTTCAGGACAAGGTGAAGGAACTGAATGACTTCCTCTTTACTAGTAAGCAACAGTACGTTGGTCAGTGTGTAGACTTGAACGCTAGGAGAGATTGGTTGGCCAACTATGGCGAAGCCCCAACCGATGACCGGATGCAGCAACAAATAGTGAAGGATGCAACAAATATTGAAGGACGCGTTAGTGGGCCCAAAGAAATCTGACTCTAGGGTAAAGAAAGCTTGGCAAGTCTGGGTTGAAATGGCTGAACTGAATCGTAAGCAGTTCAAGTGGGACTTCGCCTCCTGGTGGAAGTTCGTGCAAGATCGTGCCCTTGAGCTAGACAAGAAGTTTGACCGAGCCAAAGTGACTAGCTCCACAGAGAAAGGTTTGGCAGCTCGCAAGGCCGGGAAAGGGAAACCCAAGGACGAGTGCTGGCCTCCTGCCGCTACCTCCATGTTGGAGGGAAGGTGAGAGGGGTGTGTTTCCTGTGGGACAAACAGGGGGAGTGTAGATGGGCCGACAAATGTAGGTTTGAGCATGACCCCGCTAAAGCCAAGAAGACCCGTCCCAAACCGGCAGACACCCCCAAGGGGGAGAAAAGCAAGAAGAGCGAGAAGAGCAAGGGGCCAAAGTGTTTTAACTGCTTTGAAAAGGGACACATCGCCGGTAAGTGCAGCAAGAAGTGTCGGTTGTGCGGGGGCAAGCACAGGTTGAGCAAGTGCCCGGACAAAGGCCGAAAGGAGAAGGGGGAGGCAGCAAAGGGCTCTAACGTGGGTATTGATAGCGACGACTCCGAGGATGAGGAGCCGGGCGTTGCCTTAGCCCAGATGGTGAAGTTCCTAACTGGCAAGTCGAAAGACAAAGCCCTCATGGCTAAACCCGGGGGTGCAAACCTTCCTGAACCGATCATACCCCCGGAAGACGAGAACAGTCTCGAGATCTTGCTTGAGGATGACGCCGACATAGATAAGATGAATGAGGGGCGGTGCCATGGAGTAGCGGAAGGAAAGCGCAGGTGCGTAGCCCGGTTGAAGGACCTTGAATCTCCCTTCAACAGCCTTAGGATTAAGGCAGCCACTCTCATCGATAGCAACTATTGCGTTGAGCATCAGTACCAGCGAGCCAAGCAAGAGAGAGAAAATGCCTTGCGCCGGTGGGCAGCCGACAATATTAGCTCGAAGGGATCATCTAGCTCTAATGTGCGAGATGGGAGACCCTCATGCGGAAGGTGTACCGCCAACATGAACCTCAGGCCGGTGCCCAAGCGAAGCATATGTACTTCAGAGGTGGGGTATCCCCCTCTCGTGGGGGAGTTGTGCCCCCGCCCGTAGCATCGGTGGCGGTACGCGCCCAAGAGGTGAAGGGTACTCCCCTCCGTCCGGTAGCACCCAACCCCCGTGGAGAGAGTAAGGGTAGACCTAGAGGGATGAGCGGGCCGTCAGCGGTACCTGCCCCGAAGGTTGAGATTGGTTCAAAGGCCGAGCCGGCTGAGGCTGGTAGTGGTATCATGAGCCAAAACCTGAAATGTTTACTCAAAGCAAAAAGGGAAAAGGTACAAGGGGTGAAGGTGAGGCCCGGCCCGGAGGACTACCAACCCGATGGTTTGGCGGACGTGGAAGATGAGCCTCCGGAGATGCAGTCCGATGCCGATCCTTCCTCGGAATCCGACGGGGAGGGGGAGCGTGAAGGTGAAGAGTCCCCGGCTAGAGACAGGGACGGGGTTAGAGCTCCGGTAAGGGTGCCGTCCCCCATAGGTCCCGACCCTGGTGTTGATGCAGACCCCGGTGGTGTGGATGCTACCGCCGGAACCAATAGCAATCCGGTGACTACGCCCTCCACCAGCCCAAGCAATAGGCGTAGGTCAGTGGGTTCTCGTGCGTTTGGCTTCCTTGAGACGCTCCGAGCCTCCGTGAGTGGGATGCCCTGGTTTGCGTCCCATGCTAAGACGGTACCCCCTGCAGACCGAAAGGTGACTTCCCTGTTACCCCCTACTACTAGTACCGGTCCGTCTACGGCCCCCTCAACCTTAACTGAGCCTGATAGTCCTACCCGACTAGGTACCGGAGAGCGAGAGAGTCGACTCCGAGCCGTGGCAGAGCAGCAAGAGGAGATGCGCCGGTTGCATCGTCCGGCGTTGAGCGGTGAGGAAGCAAAAGATGAAGCTGACTTCCGGAACAGGTGGGGAGAGTGAACTAGGCTGTTGTACGACTGGGCGCAGGGGAGTGAGTATCCCATGAACAAGCCTAGGTGGCCGAGACATTGGGCCGTAGAAGGAGCAGCAGCAAACAGTGCCGCCGTGTTTCAACCTCGTACTAAGCCATTCAGAGTCCGAGAAAGGGTAGTGGACGGTGAGAGCGTGCTAGAGAAGGAATACGCAAGTTTACCGGAAGCCGAGGGAGAAGCTGACCCGGTTGACGACCTAGTTCGTTTCATGACCCAACGCGGATGGTTGGCTAAGGGTATCCGGCTAGCAGAACAGGCTCTCCTAGGACGGAGTGCGGACAGAGATCCCATGTTCGATTCGGGAGCTACGTTGCACTTTGTGCCGGCCGGAGCTGAACAACGTTTGTTCAACATTCAGCGAGGGATGAAACGGGTAGACACGGTCAACGGGAAGACCACCGTGACTAAGAAGGGCTCGTTAGACATGACGACCGTGAACGGAAAGGGGGAAAAGAACAGGTTACATCTAGGTAGTGTATGGGTTAGCCCCAACATAGATGAAACCTTAGTCTCCGGTCCCACAACCAAACGATAACCCTCCCATACCCGGGTATGATACCCGGTATGATACCCCTGGGGTATCATAAACCGATACCCCTAGTCCATATACCCCTGTCCCATACCCCGGGGTATGATACTCCTGTCCCATACCCCTGTTCCATACATCGGGGGGGGGGGGGGTATGGGGGGGCGGGGGAGGGTATCATAACCCAGGGATACGGGGGAAGGGTATGATAACCCAGGGATATGGGAGGGGGGGATATGGGCGTATCATACCCCAGGGGTATCATACCGGGTATCATACCGGGTATCGTTTGGCTGTGTCCTCAGTTAGCCAAAGAAGGTTACAGTGTGGTTCTAAACAAGAAGGGAGAGGGCTACATCACCAAGGCCCGGATACCGGACATTTCCCCAGAACTTAAGGCCGGGGTTCTGTACCTTGACGCGGTGGACAAGGTGTGGCGTTTCGTGACGTCCACCAACCAAGAGCTGGCGGCGGATAAGGTTGAGGCTAGAGCTTTCTTTGGGAAGGAGATGGCTAAGGTCACGGAGCTAACTTGAACAACTTCATCAGAAGTTCGAAGGGCCCGGAAGCAACATGCAGCGCCTCATCAGTGAAGCGTACGGGATCAAGATAGTGGGTGACAAAACCCATGAGCAAGCGGTAAAAGAGTGTAAGGAGTGTCCAGCCGCAAAAGGGGGAAAAGTGAACCACCCGGCAAGCAACCAGTTGACACAGGTAGAGAAGTTCGAAGCTGTGTCGTTCGACAAGTCCGGGTGCCTACGCAAACCCCTCCATGGTGGGTTTTGGTACGGCATGGTGGGAATCGAATCTAACACCGGGTATGCGTTTGGCCTCCTTCTAAAGGATGGCACAGCGGCACCACAAGTGCGTTTCATGCGGGAATGGATAAACTTCCTTGAGACGCAAAGCGGCAAGAAGGTGAAAGAAGTCCGGGTAGACGGTGATCATACCTCAGCTGACTTCAAGGAGCTGGTCCGGGACACGGGAGTGAGGAAGAGGATCAACACCCTCAACGAACACAACAAGAACGCCTATACCGAAATGTCCCAACGTGACTTTTGGCGCAAAGCCCGCCATAACCTGGTCAGCTACCCTACGAGCTCTTGGGATATGCGTGGCAGCACGCTATCCTCTTGCACAACCTTTCACCGAAACGATGAGGTCCGGATGTTTGAGCTTATGCCCCGTGAAAGGAAGGTGAATTGGATAGCTTACCTTCATCCTTTTGGGTGCCTATGCCACATGGTCATCGAGGGCAGGTTAGGACATGACGAAAGCCGGACGCACATGGCCGCCTGGTTAGGGCTGAATTTGGAGTACTCCGCACACTTGATCCGGTGTGAAGGAAGGGTGTTCCCATGGCGAAACGTCAAGAACTTTGACGACAACCAGCCGGCCTGGCCTTTGTTGCAACCCCTCTGGGCGAAGAAGGGCCTGAGCTTGGAGCCGTTCAAGGGAGACCCGTTAGTGGAAGACGCCAACCTTGAGCAGCTGTTTGTTCCAAAGCCCCGGGTGGGGGTGACCGATCCCGGTGAAGGTAAGAAGGCCCCGGATCAGGGGGAGCTTGACAGCTCCGATTCCGACGGCGAAGTGGAGGAAGCGACCTCTGAAGAGGCAGCCGTGAAAGCCGAGAAAGAGGCCCCCGATCCCGACCCGGAAACAATAGGGGAGTTGAAGGGAAGGTGGGTTGAGACCCCAGCCACTCAGTGGGGCTGGGCTTGGGCCAAGAAAACCTGTGGGGTGGGTTTCCGGGACAAGGTCCGGCGAGGCCAGGTGCAAGACGTGAGCGAACCCATATGGGTTAAGAAGCAGAAGAAGAACGGACCGGCCCACTGGGTAAAGTTTGAGGATGACGACTCCCCAGACCGTATGTTGGACTCGGAGATCGTCAAGTACCTTACCGACGGTCCGGAGACCGCCCATGCCGCCACGTTCACTAGACAGGTGAGTGAGAAGCAAGCAGACGAGCTAGGGTATTGGGACGACGCCCGAGCCGAGGAGATGGCTACACTCTGGGAGAAAGGTTGCTTCCGGAGAGTCCGAGCCGACTTAGTAGACAAGAAAGACATTTGTGAAGGCCGGTTCGTCGATGCCACCAAAGAGGCCGGGGGAAAGATCCTGAAGTTCAAAAGCCGATGGACGGCCAAGGGGTTTTCCATGATACAGGGATGGCATTTTGGGAAACGTGACTTCCCAACCCCGTGTGCTCTTACCATCTTGATGCTTTTCGCCCTAACGGTGTTCTTTGGCTTAGTCTTGTCAAAGTGGGACGTTGGCACGACATACACAGAGGCGTCTGCAGCTGAGCAGGGGTATCGCCCCAGTTACATCGTACCCCCGTTTGGTTTAGAAGAACCGGGGTATGTGTGGGAAATGCTTAAAGCCCTCTATGGCAGACCGGATGCGGGTCGCAAATGGTGGCGGTACAAGCTAGTCCCGTTCTTAGAAGGTTTGGGCTTTAAGGCTCATGTCGCTTTTCCTTGCTTCTTTTGGCGTTGGCCACCCAGTAAGGACAAACCGGACTTTGTGTTCGTGCACGTCGACGACATGATGGGAGCGTTCAGTGGTAAGGATGTAGAAGCGGAGTTCTTAGCTGCCGGCAAGAAGGCCTTTAGGGTCTTTAAGCAAGAGGCGCCGACCGGGGTGGTAGGCTTGAACATCGAAGATAAGGAAGACTGTCGGTTAGGCCGTACGATCAAAATCTCTCAGGAGGACTTTATCAGGGAGGCCGTTGAGAAGCTACAGTGCACCGGTCTAGCTACTGCAGATTCGCTGTCGTTGATGCCGGGAGTGCGAGCCGGTAAGCAATCCGTGTTAGAGCAGTTCTCACCGCAGCACATCGTGGGTGTCCTCTTGTGGACCCGCATCACTCGGCACGAGGTCTTGGGTCCAATAGGGGAGGTAGCAACCCATGCCTCGAAGCCAGAGTTGTTCAATTATCAGCAAGCCGAACAGATCGTGAGGTACCTCAGTGGCACGCGATCTAAAGGCATTCGCTTTACCAAGGCGGATGGCACCCGCTTGATGTCGTGGGCCGACTCAAGTTGGGAGGGTACGCCTGATGACCGCCGCGCTCGCTTAGCGGGCTTTCATTTCTTTCTGAGAGGCTCCGTGCTTCCCTTTTGCCTGAAGCGAAACGTATCGGTGGCCCCACAAAAGGGGACTGCATTGGAAGCGTGAGTGGAGGAGAAGGCTAGAACTACGATTGATGAGCTGGTACCGTCCGCGCCGGGAAGTGGGGAGTGCCAAGAGGCGGCGGCAGGCGAGTGTCTCGTGCCGGCGGCGCCGGAAGCCTCATCCTGCGAGGCCGAGGTGTACGCAATGGTGGAGGCGTATCACGGGCAGGATAAAATCATCAACTTTGTACAGGGCATCGCTGGCGGACGGGTCGCCGACGTGCTGGGGCCGTACGGGTGGGGGCAGCCCCCCATCTTGTACGGCGACAACCAGGGAGCGTTAGATCTTGCTGAAACTAATGTGTTTGCTAGGAAACTAGGACATGTGGACCTGCGGTGCGCTATTGTGAACCAGAAGGTGGAGGCGGGCCTAGTCGTCAACGAGAAGGTGGGCTCCAACGACAACCTGTCCGACATCAATACCAAGGCCATGCGGGGGGAGCCGTACAACCGTCGCGTCCGGCATGTGCGGCGAGGGACTAAAGATTCGGGGAACCGTTCCCTCTCAGAGGGACGACCCTCCCGACAGCAGGACTTTCTACAACGTGGGTAGGACTCTTGTTAGGTTTCCGGTGGTGATAGCAAGGGAATAGCGATTAGTAATTATGTGTCTAGATCCTGTTGCCGAATTTCATATTTCGTGGAGACGTAGGCTAGCACCTCTGCTTTCTTATAATCGTATTTTATGCACTGTTGTGCGTATTACGCTTTAGTTGTTAATAGTGTAGCTATATTGCCGAACTCCACAGGAGACGGTAGGATAGCTCACTTTGCGCTTTGCTTATTTGCGTAATCTAGTTGTTAGTTGCGCGTTGCATTGTGGACACTGACTCGTAAGGGAGTCTAATTAAGGGGGAGCATTGGACAATTAATTAGACCGTCCCTTCCTCCTCAACTACGTCAGTATTGCTATTTGATACGTTAGCATTATTCGTTACGGTTAGTAGTATTATTAGTTATTAATACAGTCATTTAGAGTATTTTTCTGGTACTGGTGGCACTAGCTTTTTACCATTACCCTATTACCCGTATCAGGCCGTTTCGTGGGTCATTTTCTGGAGGTACATCTTTTGTGTGACGTCGTAAGTTTGACTGGCGGGAATTGTTTCATTATTGTTAAATTCTTCTGCGTGGGAAGCGTTGGCCGGTAGGAGGGGGACGCCCCGAGTTCCGGTCGCCGTGTGGAGACGTCGCGAGGGTTTTCTTCCAACGCTGATAAGTAGTCTCCTACATTTTCACACCATATTGGTTTCCTCTTTTATTAATATAAAGAGGAGGAAGATTAGGTTATATATTCTCAGAATATTTTAATTGAATGGAGTTAGAGCCCGGCATACAAATATTACAGTCTCAAGTTCTGATCTTAACCGACAAAAGAACTAAAAAGGAAACCAACCTCACCAAATTGGTAATATATGAATATAAAGGCAATTTGCAACCAGTATTAATACCAGAAAATATAGTCATGTAGGAATAATTACTAAGTATTAAGTAATAATAGTGAAGATACAGTGACTGTACTGTCATGCTGTAGTGATCTAGGATCTAGTTAATTCTTCCAATGCTCCCCCTTATTAGGCCTAGGACAGCTAAGCGAAGATGCAGCCCGACGCATGAGGAGAGTAAGGAGCAAAAACCATCAACCCCACAAGTGCCACACTACACAACACCCAAGTCTGACCCTGTAGATGAACAAAATTACGAGTTAACGTCAGCGAAAATTTGCTAGGTCTGTCCAGAATAAATAGTACATTCAT
>WBZZ01000578.1:140000-160000 GCA_019918135.1 Paulinella micropora
TCATTAGAGCTTATCGTCAATTCTTCGTACTCCCCTCACGGGTGAGACGATGGAGGCGCATGTGCAGAAATGCATCAGCCATTGACAGAGAAGCACTATTATTATTATTATTATTATTATTATTATTATTATTATTATTATTATTATTATTATTTACCATGTGAGTACCTCCATGCGGGACCTACCCAGTCTCGTGGATCTCTCACGCGGGGAAGATCAATCATTTGTAGTTGATTTCCTGCAAGGTACTCGACACTGTGCGGGTAGTAGGTACTTCCTTTTGGGACATTCTATGCAGGATGGCTAGAGTCACTCTTTCCTCCCAAACATACTCACTGTAGTCCCTGTTGGGTCGAGGGATGGATGCGCATGTCCCTCGGGCTCAGCCATGACAGATCAATATACTATTATTATTATTATTATTATTATTATTATTATTATTATTATTATTATTATTATTATTATTATTATTATTATTATTATTATTATTATTAGGGAGTACATAGGCCATCGGTCCTTTCCATGGGCTGATTGGTATAAAGCTCCTAGAGTAATGTTCTATGCCGTCACTTCCTTTATTCCACCGATTGGTGTGGAGACTTTCCTTATGGAATGGAGGACTGGATGCACATGGCCTTTTGGCTCAGCAATTGGCAGGAGATACACTATTATTATTATTATTATTATTATTATTATTATTATTATTATTATTATTATTATTATTATTGTGGACACCGTGATAGCCCAGTGGTCAAGTTCTACCATCTGGGCCCTGTCGCCAGTTCGATTCCCGTCGGTGCCACCAGTATTTTCATTGAACATACCGGTCTATTTCTGGACCAGTATTTTCATTGAACATACCGGCCCGTCTGGAAGTGTTGGAACTGCCCTTGCGGGGGTGTCATTAGAGCTTATCGTCAATTCTTCGTACTCCCCTCACGGGTGAGACGATGGAGGCGCATGTGCAGAAATGCATCAGCCATTGACAGAGAAGCACTATTATTATTATTATTATTATTATTATTATTATTATTATTATTATTATTATTCGTCACTTCCTTTATTCCACCGATTCGTCACTTCCTTTATTCCACCGATTGGTGTGGAGACTTTCCTTATGGAATGGAGGACTGGATGCACATGGCCTTTTGGCTCAGCAATTGGCAGGAGATACACTATTAGGGAGTACATAGGCCATCGGTCCTTTCCATGGGCTGATTGGTATAAAGCTCCTAGAGTAATGTTCTATGCCGTCACTTCCTTTATTCCACCGATTGGTGTGGAGACTTTCCTTATGGAATGGAGGACTGGATGCACATGGCCTTTTGGCTCAGCAATTGGCAGGAGATACATTATTATTATTATTATTATTATTATTATTATTATTATTATTATTATTATTATTATTAGCTGAAGAGAAGAACTCGGAGACACTACGCTGCACTCCCGAACCCCTCTCTCTAGCCAGGACGTCCACACTGCGCGGACGGCCGCGCCGCGCAACATCAACGTCACTTATGGGAGAGGGTGGGACAGAAGCTGATGGAACCTCAGTGAGGTCAATCACCTCGCCCCCATCCTCCACCCCAAGCTCCTCCCTTTTACCCTCCCTAGCAGACCAACACTCAGACACATATGATCCAAACAACACATCCAACTTTGGAGGGGGACGCAACGCTGTAACCCCTAACAACGCAGCAAGCCTAAAGTTACTGCGGAAGCGCGACTTCCCCTGAAAAAGCTTACAAAACAATCGTGATTGATCCACAGGCGACATATCATCCCAACCCTGCCGCACAGAGCCCTCCCGCTCCCGCCCAAGCAACACATCCTCCACCACAACCTCACCGCCTACGACATCACCACTCTCCTCACTCCCTCCACCCCCTCAGCACCCCCCCACAGCCATGCCACCGAGCCTCTGCATACTCAGCAACAGCTGCTTACGTCTCCCCTCATGCATGGGGCAATCCCATAAGAAGTGCGCAAGGGACTCATTGACATCATCATGACAACAGAAGCAGCGAGGGGACATGCCACTGACCAACTTGCTGCGGTACAACCGAAGGCGGTTGTTGCAGCTGAGCAACCTTCTCCGAAGCAGATTATAATGCGCATCATCAAGGGCTACCCATCTTGGGAACTCCTTAGTTCCAAAGACTTGTCTTAGGATGACTCGCAGGCCATCAGTAAGATCGCTGCCTGCCTCTCGCTTGTCCCACATCAGTTGCTGCACCATCTTGACGTCCTGCTGAAGGGCCCACTTGTCCACAGTCGAACTCCAGCCCTCGAGGTCCTTCTCTGAGCTATTTAGGAGCTCCTGAAGCCCTTGTGGTAGATCCATTGAGTCCCTGATAGCGCCTTCGGCCTCCGCAGTCCAGTCGGATTTGACTTGAGATGCGATGACAGGAAATCGCTTCTCCGGTAGAACATGCAGCCGTCCATAGAACTTCAGTTGCGCCGCCCGCCGCAAACGCTCCGCACTCAAAGAGCGCGCCAGAAAGAGTGTAATCCACTTGCTTGTCTTAGGGCTGATGCCGAGAATCATCCTCATGGGGCGCAGCATTGCTGCCTCCAGCTTGGTGAGCTGCGATACGGGGGCACGCCAGACATCGAAGGCGTACTTCAGCTTGGCCCCCACAAGTTGATTCCAGCACATGAGACGATACCTAGCTTGTATCTCACCTGCACACCACAAAGAGTACCAACCTGCGGCGACTTCAGTGACACGCGTAGCCCGCAGGGCCTGCTCCTTCCACTTCAGGTCGTCGGTGATAACCACTCCCAGGTACTTGTACTGACTGGTGACACAAAGCTTCTGGCCGCGAAACCACACCACGGGCTCACCTCGCTCCCTGATACTTGGTCGTTTCGCCTTGCTCGACGTGTAAATGGGCATGATTTCCGTCTTGCCGGGCTTCAAGTTGACTTCCAGCCGGTAATCTTCCGCGAACTTGGCCACAACATTGACTATCTTCTGCAGCTCGGTGCGACTGTGAGCGATGAGGGCCACGTCGTCCGCGTATAGAAGTGCCTTGATGTCGTTCAGCCGCTTCACATCCGTGATCTTGAGAGCACTCGCCAGCCGATCACACAGCTCATCCATAAAGACGTTGAAGAGTGTGGGAGAGAGAGGGGACCCCTGTTGGACGCCTACACCCTCCAGTACTTCGGGGGTGAGTGCTCCATCAACTAGCACTTCACAGCCCCCATCTGCCCCTGCTGTTGCTGTTGCTGCTATGTCTGTTTGGTGTTCTGACAATGCGTTGGGATCGGCTGACCCCGGTGACCAAATGGAGGCACATGTCCAGGATCTGGGTCTGATGCTATAGTCTGAGGAAGCATATTATTATTATTATTATTATTATTATTATTATTATTATTATTATTATTATTATTAAAGCTCCTAGAGTAATGTTCTATGCCGTCACTTCCTTTATTCCACCGATTGGTGTGGAGACTTTCCTTATGGAATGGACTGGATGCACATGGCCTTTTGGCTCAGCAATTGGCAGGAGATACATTTTTTTTATTATTATTATTATTATTATTATTATTATTATTATTATTATTATTATTATTATTATTATTATTATTATTATTATTATTATTATTATGGACACCGTGATAGCACAGTGGTCAAGTTCTACCATCTGGGCCCTGTCGCCAGTTCGATTCCCGTCGGTGCCACCAGTATTTTCATTGAACATACCGGTCAGTCTGGACCAGTATTTTCATTGAACATACCGGCCCGTCTGGAAGTGTTGGAACTGCCCCTGCGGGGGTGTCATTAGAGCTTATCATCAATTCTTCTTACTCCCCTCACGGGTAAGACGATGGAGGCGCATGTGCAGAAATGCATCAGCCATTAACAGAGAGGCACTATTATTATTATTATTATTATTATTATTTTATTATTATTATTATTATTATTATTATTATTATTATTATTATTATTTTGGACACCGTGATAGCCCAGTGGTCAAGTTCTACCATCTGGGCACTGTCGCCAGTTCGATTCCCGTCGGTGCCACCAGTATTTTCATTGAACATACCGGTCCGTGTGGACCAGTATTTTCATTGAACGTACCGGTCCGTCTGGAAGTGTTGGAACTGCCCTTGTGGGGGTGTCATTAGAGCCTATCGTCAATTCTTCGTACTCCCCTCACGGGTGAGACGATGCAGGCGCATGTGCAGAAATGCATCAGCCATTGACAGAGAAGCACTATTATTATTATTATTATTATTATTATTATTATTATTATTATTATTATGGACACCGTGATAGCCCAGTGGTCAAGTTCTACCATCTGGGCCCTGTCGCCAGTTCGATTCCCGTCGGTGCCACCAGTATTTTCATTGAACATACCGGTCCGTCTGGACCAGTATTTTCATTGAACATACCGGTCCCCGTCTGGAAGTGTTGGAACTGCCCTTGCGGGGGTGTCATTAGAGCCTATCGTCAATTCTTCGTACTCCCCTCACGGGTGAGACGATGGAGGCGCATGTGCAGAAATGCATCAGCCATTGACAGAGAAGCACTATTATTATTATTATTATTATTATTATTATTATTATTATTATTATTATTATTATTATTATTATTATTATTATTATTATTATTATTATTATTATTCTGGAGGGGTGCACAAGATGGCACTCCATGAGAAGAGGAGGTGGTTGGGCCTCTCCCCACGAAGGTAACCGCTTGGGGAGGGCGGTCACCGGGATATGCGCAACTCTCAACTTGGCATTTACTCGGTAGGGGTTCGGCCAGGCAGGTTGTGGGGTTGTTGTTGGATTGTTGGTTGGCTCGTTTTTTTTGGCTGTTGGTTTGGGTCTGGTTTCCTGGTTAGCTCATTTTCGCCGAATTTCCTGCCGAGTAAATGCCTGGGGGCTTCCAGTTCCGGTTTGGTGATCTTGTTGAGGTGAGCATTCGGAGGAAACAGTACCGAGATGGGTTGAAGATAGGATTCACATTGAACCGAGATGGGGCTGAGTTGACCTGTTCCAACTCGGCTCCATTTCGGCTTCATGTTAATCCTATCTTCATCCTATCTGGGTTTTGTCTCCTCCCTATCTTCGCTTCTTCGGGGTTGCCTAACTGGAACACATGATGAGCGCACGTTGGAGAGGGGCTTCAGTCGGTCCCAATGCCTTGCCAGTGCCTTGCTGCGTTGCAGTGCCTTGCCCCATGCATTCACACCCTCCACCGTTGCATTTCTAACTGAGCAGCTTCGGCTGGGATTACTATACTTGTCTGTAAGACCCTATAGGTACCGCTAGGTTCGCGCCTTCCATACCCACGTGGGGGAAGGAGTTTCAGCGGCACGCCGTCCGATCTGGCTCCACTCGGGGACACCCGTACCTCATGATGTGTATTGTTAGGAGCAGCTGAAAGTCCATAAGGCATGAGAGTAGAGGCGTTGGCGATGCGATGGAGAGTGTGTGTAGTGCGTGAGGCAGGTTCTGGCGACGCTGGGGGTGCTGGCGGGCGCCGAAGGGCACGAAGCGACGCGGCAGCGTCCAGTGACACCGGCGGAAATGCGTGTAGTGTGTGTTGCAGATACCGCCGATGCTATTTGCATGGACGGGCGCTTTCCTCGGCGTAAAGAGGCGCGGCGGTGATGGCCAGCGACATTAGCCGTCTACTACTCTCAATGGATTACAAATACGCGAAGCACGGAGCTACCACTGTGGCCCTTATGGGACAAGGTAGAATCGCCGAAGACCTGGACAATCCCCGTGGGAATGCCTCTTCGACGGGCTCTGGCCCGATGTCCCAGGATGGGAGGATGAGGGCTCGCGTGTATGACGGAATTCCTGAACCACGTGGAGAGGCTATCTTAGCTGCGCCTCATCCTTCCTCCCCAAACCTGGCACACGGGTCTGCGCTTCAACATAAGGCGAGCGGCGCTATATGGCAGATGGCACCGCCGCCTCGACGGTACCGGAGGGTAGATCGGTACGACAAGGACGGGCGTAATCTGATTGTCTGGGGGCTCTCAGAACGCGCCAATCTACAGGAGATCGCCTCCAAAATGAGCGGTCTTGGTCTGGTGGTCCCGGTAATGGAGTGGCAAGGCCAGCGAATGTTTCGTCACCTGGAGCTGGTCTACGAGGACGATGACAGCAGGCAGACGGCGTTGCAGCAACTCAAACATCTCAAATTCTTCGGCAGAGGGGTCAATGTGGCCCTTGGGCGCAGGTTCAGGGACAGGGAACGTGTCCGAAGGCTTATTCGCATCCATCTGCGTGGGGAAGCGGCGGTCCGGAAGGAGGAAGCTGCGACGGGATATCGCGTCTTGCCTCTGCATGAAGAATGTGTCGATGATGTGCAGGTGGTGTCTTCGGAATTGGCTGCCGATGCACCTAAGTGTGTGTCTGAGTGTGCTGATGTGCATGTGGTGCCCCTGCATTCGGCTGCCAGTGCAGTGGGGGACCAACCTGCGCAAGCACCTGCAGAGGGGGGCAGCACGAGGGCGGAAGCCAAGCGCGGCCGTCGGGTCCGGAAACGAGCCAAGAAGCACCGCTCCAAGCAGTTCGATACCGGCTTCAAGCTACTCGTCGCGAGTCACAACTGGCAGGGTAAAACGGGATACGACAACGTAGGCACGGCGGAATGGGCATCATTCTACAAGCACGAGGGCTGGCTAGTCATCGGGGCTCAGGAGCACCGCATGGGCAAGAAGCAACTTTCCAAATGCAGCCTGGATGGATTCCTGATTTTTGGAAAGCCTGCGGAGGTCAGCGAGAAAAATCGCTGCAAGGGTGGGGTTCTATTCGCGGTGGCTAACTTCCTTGGTCCGTATTGCAACCTGGTGTCAGCCCCCGTCGACCACCGGCAGCAAGTGTGGCTGCGTATCGCCTCGGGTGTTACCGGCGCTCAGGATATCTATGTGGGCAACGGCTACTTTCCCCAGGAAACGCAGGAAGAAGAGTCGTCAGAGGCGTATGCGGCCTGGCAGGCAGCTATAGCTTTTTTTGGAGCCAAAGGTCTTGTGGTCACGGTGGCGGATGCCAACGCGAAGCTCGGGCCGGCATGCAGCCGAAAAGAGGAGGGCATCGTCGGTCAGCACGGGGAGGTCGATGATAAGGGAGCACCGGTACGTTCGGAGAACGGCAAGAGACTCGCGGCTGTCCTCGTCGCTTCGGGCCTGCGAAATCTGAGCGGCTTCTCGTGCCCAGTGGAAGGGTCCTACTGGTGGTCCCGGCGTGGGCAGCGCGGCATGTGCACAGGCAAGCACCTCCTCGATTACATCTGCGCGTCGCCTGGCTAGGCATCTGGAGCAAAGTTCGGAGTATGCGAAGATGATCTTGATACGGACCACAAGGCAGTATGGGCCGAACTGACGTGGAGCGGCCAGCGCCGGCCAAAGCGGGCTGCGAAACCTTACAGGTCCTTTCGTGTTGATAAGCTTATTGGTGCTGGTGTCTCGGGTAATGATCACGCTGCAAAGCAAGCGCTGGATTATCTACGCTACAAGTTCGATGACGTATTCCAGCATTGCCTACAGAAGCTTGGAGTACATCAGCTGCCTGAGCTTGACCTATCGGGTGGTGCCGACAACCAACGGGTGGTAGATGACGTCACCGAGCGAGTGGCGCAGTCCTTCCGAATGGCGGCGCACGGGGTCCTTGGCTCCAGATGTATACGACCCCGTTTCACCAACAATTGGTTCGACGGGGAGCTAAAGGAGCTCATTCAACAGCGCCGGGAGGCCTACGCAGCATACAGGAGGGATGAATCGAATGCGGAAGCCCGTCTGAATTGGCTACGGCTCCGCAAGCAAATTCGGAAGGCAACTCGGGCCAAGAAGTCCGCCTCCTTCAAGCAAGTGCAGGAAGAAGCGGTCAAATGTCAACGCGAGCAATCCTCAAAGCGCTTTTGGCTACTCGCGAAGCGGCTTGGTGGGGCACGCAGAACGAAGGTCTCCGCGCCGGTGCAAAGGGAGGATGGCTCACTGGCGTGTACGCTGCCGGAAAAGGTCGCTCGGTGGGAGGAATTTCGGAAAAATTCGGTGAAGCCACGGGAAAATCCGGCAAGTGCGGCTGTTGTGGTGGAGTGCTGTGCAGAAGCAGGCTCGCTGGAGTGGGAGGAAGCCGAAGCTAAGCGGCAGTTCCACTGGAACGATCGCTTCAGAGATGAGGTGGCCCGGGCTATGAAGGAGCACGAAGTAGGTGAAGACACTTGCGAAGAGCTGGACAAGCAGTTCACGCAAGAGGAGGTCCTTGCAAGGCAACGTGCCCTGAATAACCACAAAGCTTGTGGCGAGGACAAAGTGAAGAACGAGATGCTCAAGTATGGCGGCGCCTACATCAATGGCTACTTAACGCAGTACTTCAACTGGATTCGAGAAGCCGAGAGGACTCCAAAAGCTTGGGGCAAGGGAATCATCGTCAATATCCCCAAGGGTGGGGATCCTACGGATCCTGACAACTGGAGGGATATCTCGATTATTAGTTGCCTTGGTAAGCTGTATCTGTCCTTATTAGCTACTCGTCTAACGCTCTTCGTGGATGGCCCGGATAAGCTACGTCCAGAGCAGGGAGGCTTCCGCCCGGGGCGTCGCACTACGGATCAGGTCTTTACCCTTTGGCAGAGGTTGAAGGGGCGTCAGCAGCAGAAGCGGGAGTCGTATGTCCTGTTCGTCGATCTACGCAAGGCTTTCCCGTCTGTTTGGAGAGATGGTCTATTTGAGAGGCTCTGGAAGCTGGGTGTAAGGGGCAAGTTCTGGCGCACGCTACGCAGGTGCTACGAGCAGACTTCGTCGCAAGTGCTAGTTGATGGAGCACTCACCCCCGAAGTACTGGAGGGTGTAGGCGTCCAACAGGGGTCCCCTCTCTCTCCCACACTCTTCAACGTCTTTATGGATGAGCTGTGTGATCGGCTGGCGAGTGCCCTCAAGATCACGGATGTGAAGCGGCTGAACGACATCAAGGCACTTCTATACGCGGACGACGTGGCCCTCATCGCTCACAGTCGCACCGAGCTCCAGAAGATGGTCAATGTTGTGGCCAAGTTCGCGGAAGATTACCGGCTGGAAGTCAACTTGAAGCCCGGCAAGACGGAAATCACGCCCCATGAGGATGATTCTCGGCATCAGCTCTAAGACAAGCAAGTGGATTACACTCTTTCTGGCGCGCTCTTTGAGTGCGGAGCGTTTGCGGCGGGCGGCGCAACTGAAGTTCTATGGACGGCTGCGTGTTCTACCGGAGAAGCGATTTCCTGTCATCGCATCTCAAGTCAAATCCGACTGGACTGCGGAGGCCGAAGGCGCTATCAGGGACTCAATGGATCTACCACAAGGGCTTCAGGAGCTCCTAAATAGCTCAGAGAAGGACCTCGAGGGCTGGAGTTCGACTGTGGACAAGTGGGCCCTTCAGCAGGACGTCAAGATGGTGCAGCAACTGATGTGGGACAAGCGAGAGGCAGGCAGCGATCTTACTGATGGCCTGCGAGTCATCCTAAGACAAGTATTTGGAACTAAGGAGTTCCCAAGATGGGTAGCCCTTGATGATGCGCATTATAATCTGCTTCGGAGAAGGTTGCTCAGCTGCAACAACCGCCTTCGGTTGTACCGCAGCAAGTTGGTCAGTGGCATGTCCCCTCGCTGCTTCTGTTGTCATGATGATGTCAATGAGTCCCTTGCGCACTTCTTATGGGATTGCCCCATGCATGAGGGGAGACGTAAGCAGCTGTTGCTGAGTATGCAGAGGCTCGGTGGCATGGCTGTGGGGGGGTGCTGAGGGGGGTGGAGGGAGTGAGGAGAGTGGTGATGTCGTAGGCGGTGAGGTTGTGGTGGAGGATGTGTTGCTTGGGCGGGAGCGGGAGGGCTCTGTGCGGCAGGGTTGGGATGATATGTCGCCTGTGGATCAATCACGATTGTTTTGTAAGCTTTTTCAGGGGAAGTCGCGCTTCCGCAGTAACTTTAGGCTTGCTGCGTTGTTAGGGGTTACAGCGTTGCGTCCCCCTCCAAGTTGGATGTGTTGTTTGGATCATATGTGTCTGAGTGTTGGTCTGCTAGGGAGGGTAAAAGGGAGGAGCTTGGGGTGGAGGATGGGGGCGAGGTGATTGACCTCACTGAGGTTCCATCAGCTTCTGTCCCACCCTCTCCCATAAGTGACGTTGATGTTGCGCGGCGCGGCCGTCCGCGCAGTGTGGACGCCCTGGCTAGAGAGAGGGGTTCGGGAGCGCAGCGTAGTGTCTCCGAGTTCTTCTCTTCAGCTAACACCCTCGCATCTAGCTCTTCATGCACTTCACAGCCCCCATCTGCCCCTGCTGTTGCTGTTGCTGCTATGTCTGTTTGGTGTTCTGACAATGCGTTGGGATCGGCTGACCCCGGTGACCCAATGGAGGCACATATCCAGGATCTGGATCTGATGCTATAGTCTGAGGAAGCGTATTATTATTATTATTATTATTATTATTATTATTATTATTATTATTATTATTATTATTATTATTATTATTATTATTATTATTATTATTATTATTATTATTATTATTATTATTATTATTATTATTATTGGACACCGTGATAGCCCAGTGGTCAAGTTCTACCATCTGGGCCCTGTCGCCAGTTCGATTCCCGTCGGTGCCACCAGTATTTTCATTGAACATACCGGTCCGTCTGGATCAGTATTTTCATTGAACATACCGGTCCGTCTGGAAGTGTTGGAACTGCCCTTGCGGGGGTGTCATTAGAGCTTATCGTCAATTCTTCGTACTCCCCTCACGGGTGAGACGATGGAGGCGCATGTGCAGAAATGCATCAGCCATTGACAGAGAAGCACTATTATTATTATTATTATTATTATTATTATTATTATTATTGGACACCGTGATAGCCCAGTGGTCAAGTTCTACCATCTGGGCCCTGTCGCCAGTTCGATTCCCGTCGGTGCCACCAGTATTTTCATTGAACATACCGGTCTATTTCTGGACCAGTATTTTCATTGAACATACCGGCCCGTCTGGAAGTGTTGGAGCTGCCCTTGCGGGGGTGTCATTAGAGCTTATCGTCAATTCTTCGTACTCCCCTCACGGGTGAGACGATGGAGGCGCATGTGCAGAAATGCATCAGCCATTGACAGAGAAGCATTATTATTATTATTATTATTATTATTATTATTATTATTATTATTATTATTATTATTATTATTATTATTATTATTATTATTATTATTATTATGGACACCGTGATAGCCCAGTGGTCAAGTTCTACCATCTGGGCTCTGTCGCCAGTTCGATTCCCGTCGGTGCCACCAGTATTTTCATTGAACATACCGGTCTATTTCTGGACCAGTATTTTCATTGAACATACCGGCCCGTCTGGAAGTGTTGGAACTGCCCTTGCGGGGGTGTCATTAGAGCTTATCGTCAATTCTTCGTACTCCCCTCACGGGTGAGACGATGGAGGCGCATGTGCAGAAATGCATCAGCCATTGACAGAGAAGCACTATTATTATTATTATTATTATTATTATTATTATTATTATTATTATTATTATTATTATTATTGGTATAAAGCTCCTAGAGTAATGTTCTATGCCGTCACTTCCTTTATTCCACCGATTGGTGTGGAGACTTTCCTTATGGAATGGAGGACTGGATGCACATGGTCTTTTGGCTCAGCAATTGGCAGGAGATACACTATTATTATTATTATTATTATTATTATTATTATTATTATTATTATTATTTTGGACACCGTGATAGCCCAGTGGTCAAGTTCTACCATCTGGGCCCTGTCGCCAGTTCGATTCCCGTCGGTGCCACCAGTATTTTCATTGAACATACCGGTCTATTTCTGGACCAGTATTTTCATTGAACATACCGGCCCGTCTGGAAGTGTTGGAGCTGCCCTTGCGGGGGTGTCATTAGAGCTTATCGTCAATTCTTCGTACTCCCCTCACGGGTGAGACGATGGAGGCGCATGTGCAGAAATGCATCAGCCATTGACAGAGAAGCATTATTATTATTATTATTATTATTATTATTATTATTATTATTATTATTATTATTATTATTATTATTATTATTATTATTATTATTATTATTATTATTATTATTATTATTATGGACACCGTGATAGCCCAGTGGTCAAGTTCTACCATCTGGGCTCTGTCGCCAGTTCGATTCCCGTCGGTGCCACCAGTATTTTCATTGAACATACCGGTCTATTTCTGGACCAGTATTTTCATTGAACATACCGGCCCGTCTGGAAGTGTTGGAACTGCCCTTGCGGGGGTGTCATTAGAGCTTATCGTCAATTCTTCGTACTCCCCTCACGGGTGAGACGATGGAGGCGCATGTGCAGAAATGCATCAGCCATTGACAGAGAAGCACTATTATTATTATTATTATTATTATTATTATTATTATTATTATTATTATTATTATTATTATTGGTATAAAGCTCCTAGAGTAATGTTCTATGCCGTCACTTCCTTTATTCCACCGATTGGTGTGGAGACTTTCCTTATGGAATGGAGGACTGGATGCACATGGTCTTTTGGCTCAGCAATTGGCAGGAGATACACTATTATTATTATTATTATTATTATTATTATTATTATTATTATTATTATTATTTTGGACACCGTGATAGCCCAGTGGTCAAGTTCTACCATCTGGGCCCTGTCGCCAGTTCGATTCCCGTCGGTGCCACCAGTATTTTCATTGAACATACCGGTCTATTTCTGGACCAGTATTTTCATTGAACATACCGGCCCGTCTGGAAGTGTTGGAGCTGCCCTTGCGGGGGTGTCATTAGAGCTTATCGTCAATTCTTCGTACTCCCCTCACGGGTGAGACGATGGAGGCGCATGTGCAGAAATGCATCAGCCATTGACAGAGAAGCACTATTATTATTATTATTATTATTATTATTATTATTATTATTATTATTATTATTATTATTATTATTATTATGGACACCGTGATAGCCCAGTGGTCAAGTTCTACCATCTGAGCCCTGTCGCCAGTTCGATTCCCGTCGGTGCCACCAGTATTTTCATTGAACATACCGGTCTATTTCTGGACCAGTATTTTCATTGAACATACCGGCCCGTCTGGAAGTGTTGGAACTGCCCTTGCGGGGGTGTCATTAGAGCTTATCGTCAATTCTTCGTACTCCCCTCACGGGTGAGACGATGGAGGCGCATGTGCAGAAATGTATCAGCCATTGACAGAGAGGCACTATTATTATTATTATTATTATTATTTCAAGTTCTACCATCTGGGCCCTGTCGCCAGTTCGATTCCAGTCGGTGCCACCAGTGTTTAAGTCCCTGGTGTTTCCAATTGGTAATTTTTGTTACCAATTGGTAACTTTTTTCCGTGAACTTTTTTTCAAGAATTTTCATTCATAAATTGGGCTCAATAAATTACTTCTGAGCACTCTCAGGGCTCCGGAATGACTGTAGGAAGCGACTCGTAGAATTTTCAGCCAAAAATAGTGAGTAGAAGTCAAGAAAAAGCCACTTGACTGAGCCACATTATTTTTTATTTTTGCCATTTTTGAAGCTATTTTCTGAAAAAAGATGGAGGTGGGTAGCTGCGTTTCGGTGCCATGCGTGAAGCTAGGGAAGGCTTGGGCACGTCGAAAGTTTGGGGAAAGTGTTTGTGATGACATTAGGCTGGTGGGGAAGCTGAAAGACAAAGAAACCAAACATCACAAGGCTCTTGTGACTTTGCGTTTTGACAAGAAGGACTATTTCTTTTCGTCCAACATTCTACGGGTTGAGGATGACCAGACAGTGCATGGTTTTGCCTGCATTGATAGTGATTTGAAAGAGGTAGTAGTACAGTTTACTGACGACGAACAGACGAGTGAGGACGAAGCTCTGGGTGGGAACGTGGAAGAAAAATCCGAGCAGCAGGAGCTTGAACCAGAGTTGCTGGACGATGAGGGAGGAGAGGAGGAGGTTCATAATTCGTACAATGCCTGCCCTTACTCGGAGGAGGAAGTGGATCAGGAGAATCAAAAACTGCATCAGATGGGGTTTGCGTGGCATTTGAAGGAGCAGAAGGTGGATTGGAGCGCCGATCGTCCACAGCTTCTGCTCTGGAGTACGTAATCCTTTTTCTCTGCAATACAACCATTCTGTTCAATTTCCAGCTCAGCAAGCAAAATATATATGTTGTTGTATATGTTTCCAGTTTTGTATGCATGTGAACATGTTGGTTACCAGAGAATTCTAGTTGCGAAGACATGCACTTTGAGTTGTGTTTGTCACTCATTTTCACTGTGTTCTGTGTTTGTCTGCTTTTCTTTTGAATATGTCTTCGGTTTTGCCATTTTTTTCTTCATTTTGTCTTGTAGACATTTCTGTCACTTCATGCCACCGAAAGCAATCAGTAGAACCATAGAGCTTACTAACGCCGAGCTGGCAAAGTCTCAGGAATCGTGGATCAAAAAGCCCATGGATCATGCAGAGTTTTCGGTATTCTTGGGACTGCTTGTCAAAATGTCGATAGCAGATAGGGGTCGCCGTAAAGCACACTGGACTCCTAGGGATGAGGTAGCCTCGGATGGTCTGGCAGGTGACGGGTTTGGGGACTTCATGTCGTTGAATCGTTTTGATAAGATCTTTTCCTGTCTGAAACTAGGACCTGCCTCTGTTGAAGACGACCCCTTCTCCCCAGTTCGGTTCTTCATGGAAGAGACCAACAAACGTTTCAATTGGGCTTTCATCCCTGGTCCTGGCTTGACAGTCGATGAGAGTATGGGACAATGGACGGGTAAGGACATGCCAGGGCAGGTGTACGTGCCTCGCAAACCGATTCCTTTAGGAAGGGAATATCATACTACCTGTGACGTCCAAACTGGCATCTGTGTGTCCTTGGAATGCGTGGAGGGGAAGGAACGTGACAGAGCTAAGGAAGGAGTGGACATGTGGGGTGTGACAACAGCAACCACTGTACGTTTGGTCAAGCCCTGGGTCGGCACAGGTCGTTTGGTTGTTGGTGATTCATGGTTTGCAAGTGTTAAGACAGCTATGGCTTTGAAGGCATCAGGCCTCGATTTTATCGGCATGGTGAAGACTGCGACTGCGAATTTCCCTAAGCGAGTTTTGTGGAATGCAAGGGGCAACAACAAAGGTGATTTGGCGTCGGCAGTCTGTGTTAAAGATGGGGTTGCACTGCTTGCTGTGAACCAAAATGATCACAATATGCAACAAATTATCGCTACGTGTGGCACAACTTTGGCAGGTAAACCACGACATGCGCGTTTCAGCAAGAATGATACCTTTGTTGCGCGGTGTGAAGTCGTCGCGAATTATTATGAATGTTTCAACGCAGTCGATAGATTCAATTCTTTGCGACAGTGGTCGGGATGCATGAATCTCAATGTCTCAGTTCGTTCCTGGCAGCATGCAGATTTTCTGATTTTATTGGATTTCATAATGATCAATGCGTACCTGCACTTCCTTCGGTTCAGTGGAACACCTCAGGCTACCTACCTCCGAGCAAAAGGCACCACCAGACCAACCTTTTTCAAAAATTTGGTTGCAGACGGGCTCCTCAAAAAGAAAATCTCAGCAGATGTGGACTGGAGCATGTTGAGCCCGCAGTCTGAGAACTTCCGAGGCCCAGATCCCAACCAACCGCACATGGTGTTGGCCCAATATCCTTTGGTTGACATGGCCGATGCATTGAAACGCAAAGCGGAATCCGGAAGCAACTTCCACCAGGCCACTCAGAGGTCCAAACGTAGGCGTTGCACTGTGTGCAAACATGTCCAAGGTAGCAGCAGTAGCATTCTCACATCTTTTTATTGCAAAACGTGCGGTCCACATATGGCGTTGTGTGGCACCAAAGGCAGAGGGTGCCACGCCTGGCATATTAAGCATGGAGATCAGAGAAAACATAACAAATGCTTTGTGTAAGGTTAGCTTTTTCTGCATTTCCAATTGGTACAGCATTATGTTGTTCTGTAGGACTTGCAGAGGTCAGAGGAGGAACAAAAGCTGTTCGTGACTTTTCGAATAAATTTTTCTGACCGTAAGGCCCAAGTTGATAATATAAAATGAAAATTTTAATACAAAAATAAAAATTAATTATTTTTCCTGTGACCGAAAGTAATTTAATATCGTCACCAATTGGTAACCAGGACCAGTGACTTAGACACCAGTATTTTCATTGAACATACCGGCCCGTCTGGAAGTGTTGGAACTGCCCTTGCGGGGGTGTCATTAGAGCCTATCGTCAATTCTTCGGACTCCCCTCACGGGTGAGACGATGGAGGCGCATGTGCAGAAATGCATCAGCCATTGACAGAGAAGCACTATTATTATTATTATTATTATTATTATTATTATTATTATTATTATTATTATTATTATTATTATTATTATTATTATTATTATTATTATTATTATTATTATTATTATTATTATTATTATTATTATTATTATTATTATTATTATTATTATTATTATTATTATTATTATTATTATTATTATTATTATTATTATTATTATTATTATTATTATTATTATTATTATTATTATTATTATTATTATTATTATTATTTAGACACCGTGATAGCCCAGTGGTCAAGTTCTACCATCTGGGCCCTGTCGCCAGTTCGATTCCCGTCGGTGCCACCAGTATTTTCATTGAACATACCGATCCGTCTGGACCAGTATTTTCATTGAACATACCGGCCCGTCTGGAAGTGTTGGAACTGCCCTTGCGGGGGTGTCATTAGAGCCTATCGTCAATTCTTCGTACTCCCCTCACGGGTGAGACGATGGAGGCGCATGTGCAGAAATGCATCAGCCATTGACAGAGAAGCACTATTATTATTATTATTATTATTATTATTATTATTATTATTATTATTATTATTATTATTATTATTATTATTATTATTATTATTATTATTATTATTATTATTATTATTATTATTATTATTATTATTATTATTATTATTATTATTATTATTATTATTATTATTATTATTATTATTATTATTATTATTATTATTATTATTATTATTATTATTATTATGGACACCGTGATAGCCCAGTGGTCAAGTTCTACCATCTGGGCCCTGTCGCCAGTTCGATTCCCGTCGGTGCCACCAGTATTTTCATTAAACATACCGGTCTATTTCTGGACCAGTATTTTCATTGAACGTACCGGCCCGTCTGGAAGTGTTGGAACTGCCCTTGCGGGGGTGTCATTAGAGCTTATCGTCAATTCTTCGTACTCCCCTCACGGGTGAGACGATGGAGGCGCATGTGCAGAAATGCATCAGCCATTGACAGAGAAGCACTATTATTATTATTATTATTATTATTATTATTATTATTATTATTATTATTATTATTATTATTATTATTATTATTATTATTATTATTATTATTTACTATATCTGAGGCGTACTGATGCAGCTAATGGCATATCCTCAACAGACATAAGTATCCAATATCCTTGTTCGAGGTCCTTCACCCCCCCGTGTCAGTCTCTCGCCTGATGATCGGGGCCACCGATGGAGGTCCTGAGTGCAAGACTGCACTAAGCCGAGGTTATTCCGTATTATTATTATTATTATTATTATTATTATTATTATTATTATTATTATTATTATTATTATTATTATTATCATTATTATTATTATTATTATTATTATTATTATTATTATTATTATTATTATTATTATTATTATTATTATTATTATTATTATTATTATTATTATTATTATTATAAACAATAACAGCAATAAAATTTTAAATTAAAATTAGTGACCGTGGGGGGAAAAATTTTAAGAGTGGAAAAAAAAAGTTGAACCTTAATTAGTTTCTAGAGTTAGACTAGAGTTTCGAATTCGAATTCCGTTTTTAGATTTTTCTTGCTGTCTGACAGGTGACTTGCTCACATTGCACTATATCTGCGAAGTCTTTGTACAGTTATTAAACGACTACTGTAGGGTTTGTCCTTATAGATAGAACTTGTACTCTAGGTACTGATGCTCTCTGGGGCCAGAATTCGTATCAATTAAGTTCTTATAATTTTTCTTTCATCTGTTTTCTCATTAAGGGTGCGCTGGGGTCAATGTGGCTGATTTGCCTGAAATTTCAAAAAAAAATCAGGAAATATATCCATATTATAGAAGGTTTTTCAGCTATATCAATGCCATTCAAGGTGAAGACAACGAAGTTGAAATGACATTGGAAGACAGAAGTGGAGCAGGGCCAAAAAAAAAGCAAACCAAAAAATGCAACAAATAAAAAAAAGCACAAAAAAGAAAAACAAACAAACAAAAAGATAGGCACAATAAAAAAATTTAAAAAAAAATTTTTTAAAAAAAAAAAAAAAAGGGTAAGGTAGACTCACAAAAAAGAAAGTCGCTAACGGGGTTCGAACCCGCAACCCCCAGATTCGAAGTCTGATGCGCTTCCATTGCGCCATAGCGACCGATGCCTCGATCATAGTGCGAGTGCCGTATATATGCTGATGCGAATCTACTCAGACGTCTGCAACTGAATGTAGAACAGTCTCAAAATACACAGAACAGTCTAAGAACAGTCTCCACACAGAACAGTCTAAGAACAGTCTATCTAAGAACAGTCTATCTAAGAACAGTCTATCTAAGAACAGTCTATCTAAGAACAGTCTAAGAACAGTCTAAGAACATAAGAACAGTCTAAGAACATAAGAACAGTCTAAGAACAGTCTAAGAACATAAGAACAGTCTAAGAACAGTCTAAGAACAGTCTAAGAACAGTCTAAGAACATAAGAACAGTCTAAGAACAGTCCAAGAACAGTCTAAGAACAGTCTAAGAGTCTTCTAAGAACATAAGAACAGTCTAAGAACACAAGAACATACAGAACATAAATTATTACATTATTACATTATTACATTATTACATTATTACATACATTACATACATTACATACATTACATACAGTACATTACATACATTACCTACGTTACCTACATTACCTATAGTACTTTACATTACCTACATTACCTACATTGCCTACATTACTCACCTACATTACCTACATTATCTAGCTACATTACCTACATTACCTACATTACCTACATGACCTACATGACCTATATTACCTATATTACCTACATTACCTACATTACCTACATTACCTACATTACCTACATTACCTACTTTCCCTCATTACCTACACTACCTACATTACCTACATTACCTACATTACCTACATTACCTACATTACCTACATTACCTACATTACCTACTACCTACATCACCTACATTTCCTACATTACCTACATTACCTACATTACCTACATTATCTACATTACCTACAGTACCTACAGTACCTACATTACCTACATTACCTACACCTGCATTACCTACATTACCTACATTACCATACATACATTACCATACATACATTACCATACAATACATACATAACATACATACATACATACATACATGCATGCATACATACAAAGGTACATAGATACATGCATACGTTATATTGTGTTGTGTTGTGTTGTGTTATGATATGTTATGTTATGTATGCATGTATGCCTGTTATCTTATGTTATGTTATGTATGTATGTATGCATGTATGTATGGTATGTATGCTATGTAGTATGTTGTGTTATGTATGTATGAATGAATGCATGTATGCTATGTATGCTATGTAGTAAACATGTTATGTATGCATGTCTGTATGTTATGTTGTGTTATGCATGGATGCATGTTTGCTAAGTATGCTAAGTATGCATGTATGCATGTTATGTACGTATGTCATATTTGCTATCTAATTCAATATATGTACTGTGTGTCATGTATGTATGTGTCATGTATGTCATGCATGTCATCTATTGTATTTGCTGCCTGTTTGCATTAGTTTGGAAAACATGACTGCCTCTTTTCCATCGTCCTCACACCCAGCAGAGACGTGCTCCAACTAGGGCTCTGGGCCCCTTACTTGCCTCTCCCACTTCTGTCCGTTGATGTTTGGCATGGCTGGTTGGCTGACTTGTCT
>WBZZ01000578.1:165000-175000 GCA_019918135.1 Paulinella micropora
CAATATTAATGCGGCCCGGTTTCGGTCCGGTACGGTATTCATTCCGATAACTTGATATAAAGAGTTAGTATATATATATATATATATATTAATATATATCGATATCATCATATATATCATGATATTATAAATATATATATATGTATATATATATTAATATATCATGATATACTATGATATCATAGTATCATAGTATATATACATATATATATATATATATATATATATATATGATATATTAATATCAACTACATGGGACGCGGCCACGAAAAAGGCAACTTGATAGCCTGATCACAGTTATATAACATTTTATAAAATCAAGTTTGAAACTTTCAAGCTAACAGGTACTTCAAAGGAAAATATATTGATCTGTTAACTGCAATTGAAAACATAACAACTACAAGTTATGACAGTTAATAAAGAACTTGAACTGAAGTTGAAAATGAAGTATAATAACGGAATTAAAAATAGAAGTGTAAATTGCCTTGACTCGGAAGTATAAACTTGAAAGTTTAACACAATATTATTAGTAGTAATAATTCGGTCCGGTACGGTATTCATTCCGATAATAAAGTAGCACATATTTATCTATCTGCGCCTGCAGTAATATTTCCTCAATTCAAAACGACTTTATTGTAGAATTAATTATAGACGCACAGAGTATTAATATTAGAATTTTTGGATCCGAAATTCGTAGTGGTTCCATGTTGATTATATATAATAGATTTCAGTATGTGATACACTGACTCCAGCCTCCGTCAGTGTCACCGACTCTACACTCGTGGATATCTAATAAAGATCCGACCGGAACAGCGTCATCAGACTTTTCCGTAAAATAAGAGTACATAAGTATTGTGTAAATCATTCGGTGACGGCCACTTTGATTTATATATAATCTCTGATTTTTTTTCTCCAAACTGAACATGAATTAACATGACTTTGAAGGTTCCATTTGAAGCGCTGATCAGATATCGGTCATTGATATCGCAACTAAGCCGCTGCTCAAATTTCTGCTCGTTGTACGAACTGGAGGGATCAAACTTGTGAGGGTGACTTACGGGACACGAGATGCTGCGAACGACGCAACGACCACAGATGATGTCGTGAGTGACTTTAGTGTTTCCCTCGTGAGTGCCTGTAGTCTGGGCAGGCTGTGCTGGGGGTTGTGCTTAGGTATCGCAGCACGACCAGGCCGCTTCCACCTTAAGCGCCATCGAAGAAGTTGAAGTCGGAACCGCCGCCACCGCCGCTACCACTCTGGGACCGCGCTGCAGTAGGTCCTTGGGACAATGTTGCGCCAGTTCCAGCATTGTCGCATCCTATCAATAATAATGATCATTTATGTATTGTGTGTAGCTTTCTATAGCGTAGCTACTGCATTTTCAAGAAAACAAAAGAAGAGGAAGAGGGAGCGCGAGCAGGAGGGGAGGAACAAAAACGGACCTGGTTCTCCTGAGCTGTTGCTTGCTGCACCTCCGCCGCCACAAGCATACTGCTGAAGAGCTCCAGTGGCAAGGTTGTTAAACAAGCCAGCTCCTCCCGCGCCACCTTTGGCACGGTTCGGGTTACCGTCACTTCCGCTTGCGCCAGCACCGCCGCCCCCACCACCTCCCTCATTTTCAGCGGCTAAACCCTTTCCACCGCTGACAACACAAGGATGACAACGAATATTTGTCCAACCATAAATAAATTGATCTGTCCATGCACCTATCTATCTGTCTATTTTGCATACCAACCTGTTTGAATTAGGACTGCCTGCATCACCTCCCTGGGCTCCCCCACCAGCCCCATTCCCACCGCCACCTGAGCCTCCCTGTATACATTATATATATAATGCATGTTCATATATTATATTGATAAATATGTCAGAGTATGTGTATACCTTTGAACCAGGCAACGATGTTGCAGGATTTTCAACAAAGGAACCACCCCCTCCACCCCCTTCTGCCTTGTTGTTGATGATCCCTGTGAGGATGGAATCCCCACCGTTCTTGCCATTTTCGTCGAATCTGGTTGAACCTGCTCCTCCGGCTCCCACCACGACCTATGTGTGTGTGCAATTGAAATAAAATAGCAGGATTTAGACCAGGCACATGAGACCCTCATTGCCAGCAGTCCTGATTGTTGTGTGCGTGGACAGGAATGATTCGTCGCTTGTGTGTGCATGAGTTTGACCTGGACAGACAGGCTGCTGCCTGTCGTAATCGTGGCTTTGTTCAGGACGTATTGCCCTGCACCACCTATGAGTGATCGAATTAATTGGCGCGCTTTGAGCTTATTTTTCTTTATCAATATTTAGGATGCGCCTATGATGGCTTGCAAGTCATCATGGAAAGCTGTCCTCAGCTTTTCCAACAATTGCTTCGGGTCATAACACTGCGCTTGGAGAAAGATGATATCAAGGTGGATCATGTTCGCCACTCGCGTGTTGTGCAGTAATACTTATGTATACATACCGCCTCCACCGTAGCCAATGCCGCCACCACCACCACCCCCGAGGACAAAGTACTCCTATAAAGATAGTTAGATCGGTAGGCAGATCTAGACAAATATAATTTCTATCTAGATACCAGTGTCGTGCTCAAGACACATCCACTGGGAATGGAGCACTCGAAGGTCTCGTTCATAGTCTACAATATCAATATTACATTTGTAGAGACATACATGCATGTACACATTCATACGCATCCGCACACACACACACACACACACATACATACATGCACATTGTGATGCATACATATGTACGTACAGACATATATTATACATAAATATAGAATTTAAGACACATATATGCGTATACATATATATTTCCATACAGTATTCTTGAAGGTATGGGCGGTGAAGTAGGAGTCGTAGACAGTGTACGACAACACGTTTCCGCCTGTGCACGTCAGCGGGCATGCGACCTAATCATACACAATTGTGAGTTTTCATATTTACAACACGCAAACAAAGCTAAAGCGTGCGCGCACGCACACACACACAAAGAGAGAGAGAGAGAGAGAGAGAGAGAGAGAGAGAGAGAGAGAGAGAGAGAGAGAGAGAGAGAGAGAGAGAGAGAGAGAGAGAGGTGATGACGGGACCTTGCATGCCTTTCGACCTTGCTATTCTTGTTCTTGTGGTGTAGCGTCTTCGAATTTCCTTTCTTGCCGATGTCCTTGCCTGCGCCTGTCTTTTCTCCTTTCCCCTTCCCAGCCGAATTTCCTTTCTTGCTGATGTCCTTGCCTGCGCCTGTCCTTTCCCCTTCTCAGCCGTGAAGAAAAACATGTACGGCACCTGTCGCTGCGACAACATCAAACAGCATCTGTGCTGTAGGCGATACAGCACACATCCTGGCTCAGATAGGATACATATATATAATATGCAGGCGGCGTTGGGCGCTGTGTACAAGTTCTGAAAATGCTTTGCGATATTTATCCCCAATGATATGCATCATACATATATATGAAATGTCATAAAGCGTAGTACGGACATTTGGGTCGCCAAAGATAACTTTATAGGCCAGCAGCATTACGACCACAGCACCGATTACCAAGGCTAAGATCTGCCACAAACAACAAAAAAAAGCAAAGACAAGAGTTATGGAAGGCGTTAGGAGCATGGAAATTACCCGCAACCATGGATTCGATTTCGACAAAAGGGTTGCAAGAACATGCACACGTATACGCGTGGGCCAAGAGCTTCCCATCCACAACAAAAACGCCAACACTGCAGCAGAAATCAAAGCAAAGACAACAAACAATAAGTCACGAGTCAAAGGTACTGTTGACAGTTTACCCTGAGGCGTTTTTGTTGGCGGTTGCCACATCGCGATCGAACTCCTACCATCACATTTAAGGCTATGTGAGCAAAATACAGAAATGACCTTCAAAAGCATACTTTTGTCAAGGCTCAGTGACATAGTCCGACTGTCGTCAGGTCCTGGGACTCCAGCAGGAGTTTGAGGACTTTCATCCGTGCACGTGGCACCATGGAGAGACTCAGACTTGATGGGCATCGTGGGAAGTCAGGGATTTAGCGAGCAGCCGTATAGTCGTATACTATACTGCAAAAAATCACGATGCGTATGGCTGATTTTGAAGGATATTGCTTTGTTTTTTCCCCCACATATCATGCTGAATAGAAATTTCCTTACTTTTTGTAAGTTATCTTAAAAAAAAATTCGCCGCTAGGTAGGTAGGAAGGTAGGTGTACATGTACGTGTGTGTGTGTGTGTGTGTGTTTGTTTGTGTGTTTGTGTTTGTGTGTGTGTGTGTGTGTGTGTTGTTTTTGTGTGTGTGTGTGTGTATGTGTGTGTATGTGTGAAGAAACAAAGCCTGAAACAAGGTGAGTGCTAAGGTGGGGTGCATGCATGCTGTAGATGATGTGAGTAGACTTTGATGGTTGAAGGCTTCGCGGCTGAATGCTTGGTACGAAGCAACGACCCCAAATTTGAATGCAAAAGCAACGGTCCTTTTTATTTATACCAACAATTGCAAACGTCAGGCCTGTAACAAGCAAGTTTAATTTTTGTTGTGTATTTACAGTGCCTTTTTCACAGGGGGGGAGGGGGCAGGGAATTTTGCCTAAATCCACAAGGGGGGCAGATGTTTTGCCTAAATCCACAAGGGGGGCAGATGTTTTGCCTAAATCCACAAGGGGGAAGGCAAGTTTTCGGAAATTCACAGGGGGGGCCTTTTCACACTGGCTGCAAAAATTTTCCGAAATTCACAGTGGGGGCAGGCTAATAATTTACGCAATATAGAAAAAATTCTTCACGCAATGAATTAGGCGCACTGTTGGCTTGAGTGGGACGACTGTCTCATTTATTCAAATGGTGCGAGTTCGAGTCTTTCATGTTATCACGAAGCTTGAGCTGTGATTTGTTGAGCTTATGTGGGAAGACGTTCTCATACACTTAACGTTCATCCTAACTAGTTCTGTCTCAGTGAGTCATGGTTCCATTGCCCCACTTTGATTTATTTGATGCGTAAGGGTCACTGAGGCAGGACTATTTATGCTAAAAATTTTACTTTTAATATTATTTTATCATTTCATTGAATATATACAGCCTAGATATTACGGATAGATGTATACATAATATATATAGTTACTTATAGCTAGTAGTAATATTAATTATTAGAACTACGTATACAGCGGTTGTATGTTTTGAATGATAATTCCTTGCAAATAACGTACACATACACACACATACTCTCTCTCTCTCTCTCTATCTATCTATCTCTATCTCTCTCTCCATCGCTCACACACACATGTACACACACACATGTACACACACATGTACACACACACATGTACACACACACATGTACACACACACATATACACACACGCACGCACACACACACACACACATACACACACTTTAGTTACAACTTACGCGTACTAGCACTATAGCTAGCTCTAGTAGCCATAGAGAACACTATATATATAGCTAGTATTTACAGCACATTTGCTTACATTGTAACACACCTAATCTCGCATCGCAAGCTTAAGTATCTTGGTGCTGGCAACTGCTTCGTTGCACGTTCTCGCATTATGTTCAGTGCTGTAGCACCTAGAACAGCGAGTAACTGTCTTCTTCTTTCCCTTTCCTTTCTCCTATAGCAGCCATGATCAAGAAAAAATAATGGAATGCAAGGGATATAAGAGAGAGAGAGAGATCTAGAGAGAGAGAGAGATCTAGAGAGAGAGAGAGAGAGAGAGAGAGAGAGAGAGAGAGAGAGAGAGAGAGAGAGAGAGAGAGAGAGAGAGAGAGAGAGAGGGAGATGTGATTATATATGTGCATATGTATGTATATGTCATTATAAATAATATGTATACTTGGGGGGGGGGGGGGGGGAGGAGGGATGGTACGTGATGTGTGTATACGTAGGTGGATGGAGGAAGTAGGAACTGGGGAGGGGCGGGGGGGGGGGGGGGGAAGTGGTGGTGGGGGTGGCATTACCTTACGCTTCTTGACTGGACGTCCACGCTTATTCTGCGTAACAGGAGGATGTAGCATGAACGATGGAGTGGACACACGTCCTTCCGTCAGGGTCTCAACTGGAATGCCTGCATTTAAGCAGCGCAACGTTTCCTGCAATCTTGCTTGCCCTTCTTCAGAATTAACAAGACTAGCGAGCTCAGTGTCGTTCTCAGGAAGGCAATGCTTTGGTACAATTGCTGCAGGGATTGCGTATGTTTGCTGGTACGCTTCCACTGTTCGCCACTTCATGATGATACTGTTCGGATCGATGTTACAGTGCAGAGCAACCAAGCCATGTGTTCGCAGAGATAGCCAGTGTGTATAATCCCGCAGCAAATGCACATCTGACGCAGTGAAGGAACGTGATTCTCTTCCCGGGGCCAAGCGAAGTCCTGGTGTCCAAGGGTAATGTCCACCGTGAACTGGTACTTCAAGTTTTCGATGTTTACCAGACCTTTTTCAACGTTGTCGTAGACAATACCTGTTAGCTTCTTGCTTTTCGTAATAACTTCCTTCATTCCTTTCCTAGTCACAGGAGTTCCGTTGTGCTTGACGTCAAATGTCATGCTTTCTCCTTCCTTTCCCGGAAGTTCGAAGCAGTCATATTGACGACAGCAGACAGCAGCTGGAGAACATTCTGCTCCCGCAGCTTGACAGTAAGAGACTGGCATGTTTCAGCGTTATTCGAAATCAGATCTCCAAACCGAGCTCCTGACAGTGTACACTCCACCCATGTTTCAGCTAACGATTGAGTCAGGTAATCGAAAATGCTAGAATCGATAGCGTGAAGTTCCTCCAGAGCTTTGGTGTACGAAGCTGGGTATGTTGTTCTAGCAGCTTTCCAGATAAGCAGGTGGATATCTTGGTTCATGAAGATCGAATGCTTGACGTTGTCTACGATGTGCATCACACATACAAACAAAAAGAACGTAGGGGTGTGCTTCTCTAGAGCGAGAAGCAAGCCTTGCTTCCGGTCTGTAACATGAGCGCCAGACACTGCTGTATCTGGAGACAGAGGATGTCCAGTCATAGCCATGTAGTACGCAACTTTATCGGTCCGTAAATGCATGTTCCAGTGATTGAAGCTTTCGGGCATGGAAAAAACACTTACAGACGTGATGATGATTTGATCTTCAGCATCCTTGTTGACAGTCAAACCAAGAGTACCACCATACTCAGTCTTCAGGAACCCACCGTCGAGCTTGTCGACTGGTCGTAAATGCTTATGTCCATTTCTGACACAGCCCAAAATGACTTGCGCATAAAGGAACCTACAAGAAATATGAATATATGTGTGCATGTCACTACAAGTATCTAACTACAATACCTGCTAATAGGAGCTCCGTTAGTAGTGCCTTCAACATAGTCGAAGTAAGTAATGTTATCACCAGATGCAAGCTTCAGATCGTTCAGGTAATCCCAGATGTAAGCAAATACAACAGTTTCAGACCGCTTGATACTACTTTGTGTCAGCAACCTAGATGTATGTGCTTGTGTGTATAACGTACGTGTGTGTGTGTAAAGTGTATGTGAAAGAGAGAGAGAGAGCGAGAGAGAGTACTACATGCGTGTGTATGTATACATGTGTGTGTGTGTTTGTATGTGTCTAGTGTGTGCATGTGTCGTGTATGTGTGTATGTGTGTGCTGTTATATGTATTACATGTCTGTACATGTGTGTGTGTGTGATTGTGTTTGTGTGTGTGTGTGTGTATATGCACGTGTGCGTACACGTACGTAAAACGCGTGTGGATATTTGTATGTATGCGCATGCTTGTGAAAACATTGTTTTATTGATAATGCCATACTTCAGCTCAAGTCCATGTTCGCGCTTCAAATAAGCTTGCATCGACTTGGTTTCCACGTGTCCCATTGCATCTGATACTTGGTTTCCTACAAGAGATTCAACGAACTCACATGATCTATATATGAAACAGCAGTTCGAATTCGTACGCGTTTAGACTATATATATAAATAAAAATAAAATAAGAAATTAAGGATGTAAGTGTATTCAATGTTTACCTTACTGATGACATGATTACAAGTACGTTGATCCTGCATGAAACATGAAACATCCTCTTAATTTACTTTCAGCTAACATAACATGTCACTTACATCCTTCCCCAGAACAGTTCCGTCTGAATCTGTCACTTTTAGAGAAACAAGCAGAATCTAGAAGATTGTTCATTCGAATTCTTGGCTTTACTCTAGTTACTCAACCCTGTGCATTCTTCCGCTGCATGTAATTTCTCTTCCTTCGTTCATGGAAGCAAAATTAGTTTGTTCACCTTTAATTTAAACCAACATTTAAATTTAACAAGCTAGACTCTTCTGAGTGTTCACCGTCCTCAGACTAGTCAGATAAATTGTGTGCATACAAATCTTTATCTGAGTCACTCATGTCTCCTCTCTGCTCCTCTCTGCTCCTCTCTGCTCCTCTCTGCTCCTCTCTGCTCCTCTCTGCTCCTCTCTGCTCCTCTCTGCTCCTCTCTGCTCCTCTCTTCTCCTCTCTTCTCCTCTCTGCTCCTCTCTGCTCCTCTCTGCTCCTCTCTGCTCCTCTCTGCTCCTCTCTGCTCCATTCTGCTCCTCTCTGCTCCTCTCTGCTCCTCTCTGCTCCTCTCTTCTCCTCTCTGCTCCTCTCTGCTCCTCTCTGCTCCTCTCTGCTCCTCTCTGCTCCTCTCTGCTCCTCTCTGCTCCTCTCTGCTCCTCTCTGCTCCTCTCTGCTCCTCTCTGCTCCTCTCTGAAATGAAAAAAAGCATCTCTAGCATCTAGTGGTGGTGCACTCCTATAAGGTTCCAGACATTATTTCACATACTTACTGACATTCACACACAAGTACATTTAAACTTGCTTTGTGTTTCGTTTCTTTCTTTTAATTTTTTTTCTTGTCTTTTTCGTGTGTTTGTTGCAAAGACGTCTGCTAAGATATATAACGGATACTTAACTTGCCACACTTTCTCTAGTTTCTAGACTTTGTATTTACTAGATTTAGCGTTATTGATGTTATATCACATATTGACATTCACACACAAGGACATTTAAACTTACTTTGTGTTTCGTTTCTTTCTTTTAATTTTTTCTTGTCTTTTTCTGGTGTTTGTTGTCAAAATAGCGCAAACAATGCGCGGGTTTTTTTAGATGCCCCCTCTGGAAATACACCCCCCTGTGAATTTCCGAAAACTTGCCTTCCCTCTTGTGGATTTACTCAAAACATCTGCCCCCATTGTGAATTTAGGCAAAACATCTGCCCCCCTTGTGGATTTAGGTAAAATACCCTGCCCCCCCTGTGAAAAAGGCCGTATCCTGACTACTTTTTTGGCAAATCGTTGCCAATGTTTCGGAACTGACCGGCCCTACTAGTACTCTTTATTGAAAAATGCAAGAAGTACAACACAGAGGGAATATCAGTACTATCATTACCAATGCGACAACCACGACAACGCTTCCTGCTCGCCGCCTTGTCGGACGTGAATATGTCATGCGGGATCACCCCACGAAAAGGGTACATCTTCCTTTGCCTCCTGCATCTCCTTCGCCTCTGCCTCAATTTATTGTGGGAATGACCACAAAAACTCGTGATCATAAGGGATAGTAAAATAATGAATAAATAATAATAGATAAAAATTATAATAAAAAATTATTTTTTTAAAAATGCGAGTGAATTGCGTTAGGTACTGCAGTTTCCTTAAGAGCTGTCTCACTGACTATCAATTGATCTCACTTGCGCCCATTGTTAGTTATGTCTGACATCGCTGCCGACGCTTTCTGCTCTTGCCTTCTAGTTCAGTATCGTCTCCCTTGCCCCTGTCTGGCCTTGTGTTTGTTTGTTTGAGTTGTTTGTGTTGCCTCTGTTGTTGTCTTTTGTATTGTTTTTGTTTCTTTTGTTTCGTTTGTTTTTGTCTTTTGTTTTTTGTTTCTATTCTCTTTTGTGTTTGTTTTTATCATTCTTTGTTGTTTTTTGTCTTCGTTCTCTATTCTTTTCCTTCTTTCTTTCTTTTTCTCTTTGTCCCTTTCTTTCTTTCTATCTTTTT
>WBZZ01000578.1:207500-215000 GCA_019918135.1 Paulinella micropora
GCTATATTGATACACTGCCAGGCTCGGACTGGAGTCTGAGTGTGTGATTGTTTGTTGTTCTCCTCGTAAGAAGTATTAATATGTATAGTGATATTAATAAGTGTAGCCTGGAATGCCCCCAGGCCCGGGAACAGACTGTATCATCGTCTTTTTACTTCCTGTGGGTGTGCTAGTAAAGCACTCCTCTGACTCGACAATTAGTCGACTATCAATCCAGTGACTGAACACTGTTGTGTTATTTCACCACTGGAGACACACTTAGTGGCCCCACACTAGGTGCCACGGTCAAAGTCATACACACAACGAGTGTCCAATTGCCGTGCCGCTTTGTGGGCCTCTGTGCAATGTTTCACTGTTGTTTTTGTGCACTGCAAACTCCTAACACCTCAACTCCTTTCCTACTCCCCGCCACTTGCCTCCCTTCTTCCTTTGCTTGGGAGAGTGGCTTTTTTTACAAATTGCTTGATTGAAATTTGGAGGATGGAAAAATCTAGGCTGGGACCGTAGGCTCCACTTTTGTCGTTTATAATGACTCAAAAGATCATATTATTTAATACAAGCCCGATGGGGTGTTTATCCATCCAACTTGATTCCAAAGCACTCTGAAAATAACCTAATCTTCCTCCTCTACAAAAGCCTGAGAGGAAACCAGAATAGCGGAAAATGTAGGAGACTGTCGGAGCGGCCAAGCCTGCAACAAAAAGGAAACAGAGAGCTATTTCCCAATGTCAGCTCCTAACGATAATAATTTATCCTGCTCAAAAAAGTAGTACAGGCCCGGTTACTTGCCACGGTCTTAATATTATTGTTTTCAACCGGCTCAAAGTTGAAGTATTAATATATAAATACAATAAAAACTGATATTGTTTAAGTGCATGACATTGCCAAGTGGTAATTTCGGTTACCAATTGGCAACGTTTTTCAGTAACCTGTTTTTGAAGAATTATTTTACAGTTTTTCGGCTCAATAAAACACAATTGATGACTGATCCGGCATTCCCCAAAATCGTAGCAATCGTTGCGTGAAATTTGTCCACCTTTTCCGTGTGCAGAAGTAGAGAAATTGGCATTTTCCTGACCCACCCTATTTTTTTCAAAATTGCCTTTTTGCATCACTTTTCTCAAAGTCATGGAGGTAGGGAGTCTCGTTTCGGCCCCTGCTGTGAAGCAGGAAAGGCTTGGGCAAAGAGAAAATTTGGGGAAGCTGTCTACCAAGACATAAGGCTTGTGGGAACACTGAAGGAAGCAGAACAAAGTATGCGAATGCTTTAGTGACTCTTGACTTTGACGAGAAAGACTATTTCTTCAAGACTGGGGATCTGAGACAAGAACAGAAGCATGCAGTGAATGGTTTCAAATGTATTGATGGTAATATGAAAGAGGTAGTAGTGCAGTTTTCAGATGACGAAGGAGCCACTGAAGAAGATCGACCTGATCAGAAGTCTGGGGACATGAATGAGATGGAGTCGGAAGAGCCAGAGGAAGAGGAAGAGGAAGGAGGAGAAGAGGAGGATCACTCTGGTTGCAACACATGCCCTTACTCAGACGCTCAAGTACAAAAGGAGCAACAGAAACACACGAACAATGGTTTCATGTGGGAATTGAAGGAACAGTTGGTAGACTGGAGTGCAGATCGACCTGTGTTTGCTCCTAAAACTAGGCTCGAGAATGCTGCCACAGCCGCCCCTTGCGTATTTTTTCTTCTTTCTCTGCTCTTTTGTTTTTATGCTCTATTTCCAGTGCAGTGCAATATGCCCACGTGTTGTGCTTGTGTTTCATGTTGTCCAAACGTGTCGACATGCATTGCATTCAGAGAACCCGAGACCGTACAACTTCATTCTGCCATAATGTTTTCTTACTGTTTTCATCACTGTCTCTTTGTTCACGGTTTTTATCTGCATCTCTAACTTCCGGTTGCCATTTTTTTATGCAATGTGTGTGCAGACATTTCGTGCACTTTATGCCACCAAAGGCACTGTCTCGTATTATTGAGTTTACCAATGCTGCCCTCGCAAAGTTGAAGCAGCCTCACCTAGCAAAACCCATCAATCAGGACGACTTTGCTGTCTTTTTGGGGTTGTTGATCAAAATTTCCCGGCTGATAGGGGCAGGCGTCGAGCCCACTGGACCCCCTCAGGCGAAATGGGAATGGATGGCCTGCCCGGTGACGGCTTTGGAAGGTACATGTCTGCCAATCGATTTCAGTCCATTTTGCAGAACCTATCAGCTGGCCCAGAAGCTACGGACGCAGATCCCTTTTTGCCGGTTCGTTTTATGATGGAAGAAACTAATAAGCGGTTTGCTTGGGCCATCCAACCAGGTCCTACCATCACTGTCGACGAAAGTATGGGAAAGTGGACAGGGAAAGACATGCCAGGTCAGGTATATGTCCCTCGAAAACCAATTTCACTTGAAAGGGAATATCATACGGCCTGCGACGTTGTTTCGGGCGTGTCTATTGCTTTAGAATGTGTGGAAGGTAAAGATCGTGATCGTGCAAAGGAAGAAGTGCAAGACTGGGGTGTAACCGCTGCAACTACTTTGAGATTTGTCAAACCCTGGTATGGAACTGGCCGCCTGATAGTCGGGGACTCTTGGTTCGCGTCTGTTAAGACTGCACTTGCTCTCAAGGCTTCGGGTCTTGATTTTATTGGCATGGTCAAAACAGCGACTGCGAATTTTCCAAAAATCGAATTGTGGAAAGCAAGTTCATGCCGAGGTGCGATGTGGTGGCCCAGTATTACGAATCATTTAACGCGGTAGATCGCTTCAACTCTGTTCGCCACGGCACTTCATCCATAAATTTGAACGTCTCAGTAAGGCACTGGACTCAGGCCGACTTTCTCATCTTGATGGACTTTGTTCTTGCCAACGCTTACTTGCACTACATCCATTTTTCTCACACACCCCAAGCAATGTTTGTAAAAGGGAAAGACACCAGCAGGCCCGGGTTTTTCAAAAGTTTGGTGGCAGAAGCCTTGCTGAAGCACAAACAAGCAGCTGATATTGATTGGTCCATACTTTCGCCGAGTTCGTAGAACCTCCGTTGCCCCGATGTCAACGTTCCACACTCCAAATTGGCCAGGTACAGTCTCATGAAGATGGCAGATGCAAAGAAACGCAAGAGAGAGCTGGGCGAGGCGTTCATTCAGGAAGTAACCAGGCCCAAACGCAGGCGTTGTCGTGCGTGTAAGTATGTGAAAGGAAGTTCTGCCCCTGTCTTGACGTCTTTCTATCAAGTTGCAAAACATGCGGGCCCGAAATGACGCTATGTGGCTCAAAGGGTCGGGGGTGTCACGCCTGACATGTCAAGCATGAAGATTCAAAAAAAAAAAAGAACCGTTGAGTGTGAGGCAGTCTTTTGTAGTCGTTGCCAATTGGAAACAGCATTTTTGCAACCAGTTCTCCGACTGAGCGAGCAGACTCACCAGCCATCATATTAAACTTTTCTTTTAATTTTTTCAAGTTTTAGGTCCGGTTTATTAATAATATAATAAATTTTTAATATTTTTGAATAATTTTTTTATTTTTTACTACTTCTGAAAGTAGTTAGTTTGCGTTGTAAATTGGCAATCATGCACATGCACTTAAACAATACTGATAACCATATCAGTCTTGACTATATATAGCTTATCTATACATCACTGTGTATAGAGCAGTGTATAAGAAAAGCTCGCAGATGATATTTACCTATCTGCGCCTACACCGTGACAGAGAATTTATAGGCACGGTAAATTAACAAGACTGAATCGCACTTATGTGTTATTATACATGTTGGTGTGCTTTTTAGGCCTGTGCATTTGTGCAGGATGCTGACTAAAAATACTGTCACAGTGAACCAAAACTTCCCGTCACTGTGATACTCAGTTTTCTGTGATCACATTTACCTTCAAACTGTTGTTAGATGTTCAGTTCCGCTCGCTACCTTTTCTATATATAATAATTGGTTGTTAGCACTTATTGCTGTTGACATTCAAGACAACAAAAAAAATTGATTTTTCTGTTTTGGTTGGAATTTCAGTTTTGGTTAGAATTTTGATTTTGGGCGAAAATTTGAATTTTTCAAATTAACGGCTATGTTCGTCCGCAAAATATCGTAAATTTTCGCGAAATGTTACCGTTAAATTTGAAAATTTGAATTTTTGTCACAAAAATGAAAAACTGTCACAAAAATGAAAATCTGACACAAAAATGAAAAACTAATTTTTGTTGTTGTCTTGAATGTCAACAGCAATATTAATACCTTGTTAGGTTAGATCATTAACTTCAATTCTCTTCTGTTGAGCTAGTAAGGAGTGACCAAGTTTCCTGCTTACAAATCTAATTTAGAGCCTGGCTCAGACGCAGTTTGAGAATTACAGTACAGTACTTCAAGTTATTACTTACTACATTCAAAAGAAAAAAAAATAATAATTTTTCGATTTTGGTTGGAATTTTAATTTTGGTTGGAAATTTAAATTTTTCAAATTAACTGCTATATTCGTCCGCAAAATATCGTAAATTTTCGCGAAATGTTACCGTTAAATTGGAAAATTTGAATTTTTGACATGAAAAACTGAGAGAAAATTAAAATTCCAACAAAAATCGAAAAACTATTATTTTTTTTTCTCTTGAATGTCGTCAGTAATATAATATATTAATATATGTTAATTTGAATTCCTGTCAATAACTCAGAATCTGCTTTTTAGTTTCAAATTCTGGTTTTTAATTTGAATTCTTTAGTCGATTTGCTCACTTGAATGTCCTCCGCTGTAATAATATTTCTCATAACATTGACTACTGATGCCTACAGTCAGATACCTTGTTAAATAAGTTTCAATAATTTAATTTTTTCAACTGCTGCTAAATTCTTTAACCCTAAGGTCGACTGCCATTTAATTTGTGGGTTCGAAATTCTGGTCACTTGAGCTAATTTCCAACCTTACTTCTGATTAACCCTAGTGTTAAGACAGTGAATGAATACCATTTTTCGTGGGTTCAAAATTCTAGTCACCGACCAGAACTCTACCCCACTGCAATTTCGCCGCATATAAATAACATCTAACTGATACTGCATCATCTGTACATATGTAGGAAAGTGAAAATACTTAGAAGTACATATTCATTTCCACACTATAAATAGTATATGGTATTGCAAGTAACTTCAAGTGGTATAAATAAATAGCTTGTATCTACTTAAAAAAATACAACATCACTCACTTTCTCAAAATGCAAAGCGGGTTTCGCACGCCTTGACGGGTGGCGGTGCAGTGAAGGACGGCTGGTAGTAGTGACGAGGCTGTCGCGTGTTGCATCTGGTAGGCTGGCATACTGTAGCCAGGGTCACGTGCTGGCGTTGCACGGGAATCTGTGGCTGAAAGTCCCTCTTGTATGTCGCGGCCTGCGCTTGGACAGGCACTGCCACGGCCTGTGCTGGGAAAGGGACTGCCACGGCCTGTGCTGGGACAGGCACTACCACGGCTGCTTGTGCTGGCACAGGCGATCTCCTGCCAGGACTCACGCTGCCCGCCATGGACACGTGGCCCGACCTGGGGCTCACACTGGCCGAGACCACACGAGCCATCTCAGGGGCGGAAGATGGGGAGGAGGGCCTGGAGACAGATGACCGCCGTGCCGAGTGAGGTTCCGAGGCAGTCACGGGTCGTGACGCGTGGAAAGTCTCTGAGTCAGTTCGGCTGACAGTCGGCGATGTTGAGCTACTGCGGGAGTAGGGGTGGTGCCGCGCAGGATTGATTTGGCGGTTGGACTTGTGAATGGTGGCCAGGTGGCGAGCAGCCGCGGACAAAGTCACAGCCATGGGGTCCACTGCTGTAGCCGCCACTACCGCATCCGACACAGCAACGGCTCGCAGAGGGGCCTCGGAGTGTTTCTGCTCCGACATTTGCATCGCCTCTGCGGCTTCTTCGTCGTCCTTTTGACCCTGCAAACACAGCATAGCACAAATGTTTTGCCGTGTCAGGCAGACAAAGTGTCCAGTATGACTGTCCGTCCGTACTACGCACTTAAATGAGCAGGGACGGTGGGTCCATGCCTGAGAAGTGTACCAGAACGATTTTGGCCAAAGACATGGCGGATAGCGATTGGCCGGGCTGTCCGGCGGAGTTGGCAAGTTTGGTCCCAGCATTCATAGCAACCACACTGAACCAGGGAGCTTCCTTCTTGTCTTGGTGAAACTATCAAAAGCAAGAGAAACAGCTGTATGCAATTTTTTAATAGGAACGAGAAGCATGGCGCATTTCTGGTGTTTTGTTAACCTGTGAGTGAGTGTGGAGATGCTTCTTAAGCGTGGACTTTTCTCCGAAGTAGCGGAGACAGTACACGCAGCCCCACGGTCTTTCTCCGGTGTGCTTCTTCCTGTGTCGCCTCCAACTAAACTTTGTTGCAAATGTCTGGTTGCAGCCCTCGATGTCGCAATTGAAGCGCTGCTTTGACAAAGGCTGGCTGGAACAGTCCTCTGCCTCCTCGACAAGGCGTGACGCTTCGATTCCTGACTGCTCGCGGGACGGGCTCGGGCTAGTGGGGGGTGAAAAGATCGTCTTGTCAGCATCAGAGCTGACGGAGGAAGAGGAAGACAGACTGGGAGGAGAGCTGGGAGAAGTGCGTGAGTTGGCGCGCTTGGCCCTGGAGACTGCGCGACTCTTGGATGAGACCCGAGACTTCTTCAAATAACACTATCGCACAAGATGCACAAGTTCCTGGAGTGTGCCAACCGTCAAGTAAGTGTCTTGATTATGCAAGTGTTGAAAGGCGCGCTTCAACATGAAACTTGAGCAAAACGGAGGCTCCGTGACTTCATATGGTGAGGAAGTAATGCGGTTGTCAGACAAATTTGTAACAAAACAAAAGAACGTCCTTGCACAAGCGGAAGCTGACCTGTTCTGATTCCAAAGCGACTTCCGACAGCATGAGCAAGCCGCTAGGCGCGGCATCTAGACAGACTGTTGCCATGTTGCGTGTTATGGTGGTGTGACAAGGTGCAGGTAGCAAAAAAGGGTCATGGGTTTGTGTGACTGGCGCGCTGTCAAACGCATAGAGGCTTCGTCGTTGTGCCGTTTCGCACCCAGAGATACGTAGCAACAATTCTTCTGTTCGTTTCGCGCGGCTGCAAATATTCTAACGTAATCAACGTTATGTTTTGCTACTTTAAATTCCTGGGCCGGCCGGTTTCTAAGGCAAACTCCAGCAAAAGATTATCTGCAATGTTCTTCCGTTGTCCAACCATTGGGGGATTTTCGGCAACAAAGCTGTGACACCAGGTCATGAAACAGAAGAAAAAGGCAGGGTTTTGCAGGTTAGAATAATTTTTGGGGGCCAGAAATTAGCGGTACTAGTACCCTCAAGAGACTTGCCATGTTCAAAAAGTACGTAGCTCAGCTCAGAGTCCCTTGCTTGACCAGTGCAGCATCACTGCTGTGTATGTGCAGGTTTCAGGTGAAGACAAGCGTGAGTGGTTCTGATCCCTTCTCTTCTCTTTCTTTTCCTTCGTGTAACCTTCCTCAGT
>WBZZ01000578.1:220000-232500 GCA_019918135.1 Paulinella micropora
TATATATATATATATATATATATATATATATATATATATATATATATATAAGAACAGAGGATTGTGTTACTAGCAGAGTGGATTGAATTGGTTGTATATATTAAAGCCTAGGAAGAGGCATCAATAAATATATTCTTTTAGCACTTAACCTGGCAATCCACATTTGTGGTTTAAAACCACATTTGTGGATCTCGTGGGTTGGTTTAAGGTGAATCAATACCACATTTGTGGATCAAAACCACATTTTGTGGATCAAAGCCACGTTTGTGGATCATCCACATTTGTGGATCAAAGCCACATTTGTGGTATCAAAACCACATTTGTGGATTTTAAAATTAATAATTCAATTTGAAAAGCACTGGCACATTTGTGGCAATGATCCACAAATGTGGCGCTCGTCGGGTTAAGGGTTAGACCAGAACCTGCAAAAGTGGAGTCCCATACCTGTTTTCTTTTACACCGCTTGAATTCAACCAGTCCACTGACCTTGTCCTTTGCCACGTATAACTAAGGGGCCCTGAGAGGATACATTGCACAAGACTGATAGGGGACGATAGAGGGGGGAGTAGGTGTGTGTTTTGTACCTATATTGCTCACGATTTTTCCACACGCAAACGTTGGATAGAACGTGTTGCAAACCGACACTCACGCATCACTCCTGTTGACACCTCTACATACCCACCCCTCATCTCCTCTTCCCACACAACACTGCGAACAGTAACAACAGTGTGACTCAGACGACATAACATAAAGGAAGGAGAGGGGAGTAGAGTGTACTTGGTTGTGTCTGGAAGGGAACAAACGAAACCAGTCGTAACGTACCCTCATAAACATACAAACCACATCACATTCCCTATCCATCATACCATTACAGACTACACAGACATCCAAATTCGTTTTCAAACAACAAAACACACTTGTCCTGTCATTTACTGCTTATTCCCGGGCCACGCATTACAAGTGCATCAGGGACACAAGAGCAAGCCAAACGTGACAGAAACACGAAAACGAGTGCTGTGCACCAAAATCTGTTTCTGCAAACTAGACCATATCCAACCTTTACATTGCAGCAATTTTGCAGGGGGTTGGGAGGCTAGTTGGTGGATATATGGGCCACACAAGTGGGAGAAAGAGTGACGTCATAAAGACGATTCGTTTGTTTGTTTTTAACGATTCCTATTTCGTCTAAAAATTACGACGACAAACCACTCTCCAGGTAGTATCTGCACACTCATCACCCAACCCACCCACCTACAACAAACAGGTCAAGGAGGGTCAGAAGGTGAATTCTAGAGCAGTGTTTCCCTAGTAGAGCATCAGGGAGTCACCATCTCCTAAGCACTCGGTCGGTTCGATCCCATCCACACATAGAACTTCTACAGCTGCCCAAGGGTCACAAGGAGCCCCAAAAAGGGCTGGACACCCAATAAAGGGGTCCGAACGATTTCAAGGCTCGAGCCCCAGGCTCACCAAAACCTTTTACCATCACCATTGGAAAAAGAGGCCTTGACTTCTGACCAATTCAGAAGTATCGTTACCACACCATCCCTCAGCTTACGAAATCGTGTTTGTGCCTATAGGGTGCTCCAGTTCAACTACAACTGGCAAGTGGCAAGCAAGGCGTGAGCGTCCCCCATCCGAGGGGGGATGAGTAGCCTCTCATCTCTATTTACATAATTGCACACACCTTGCTTATACACACTGAAAAAAATAATAATAATAATAATAACAATAATACTAATGATAATAATAATGTATCTCCTGCCAATTGCTGAGCCAAAAGGCCATGTGCATCCAGTCCTCCATTCCATAAGGAAAGTCTCCACACCAATCGGTGGAATAAAGGAAGTGACGGCATAGAACATTACTCTAGGAGCTTAATACCAATCAGCCCATTGAAAAGGACCAATGGCCTATGTACTCCCTACTAATGATAATAATAATAATAATAATAATAATAATAATAATAATAATAATAATAATAATAATAATAGTAATAATAATAATAATAATAATAATAATAGTGCTTCTCTGTCAATGGCTGATGCATTTCTGCACATGCGCCTCCATCGTCTCACCCGTGAGGGGAGTACGAAGAATTGACGATAAGCTCTAATGACACCCCCGCAAGGGCAGTTCCAACACTTCCAGACGGGCCGGAATGTTCAATGAAAATACTGGTCCAGAAATAGACAGGTATGTTCAATGAAAATACTGGTGGCACCGACGGGAATCGAACTGGCGACAGGGCCCAGATGGTAGAACTTGACCACTGGGCTATCACGGTGTCCAAAATAATAATAATAATAATAATAATAATAATAATAATAATAATAATAATAATAATAATAACAGTGCTTCTCTGTCAATGGCTGATGCAAATCTGCACATGCGCCTCCATCGTCTCACCCGTGAGGGGAGTACGAAGAATTGACGATAGGCTCTAATGACACCCCCGCACGGGCAGTTCCAACACTTCCAGACGGACCGGTATGTTCAATGAAAATACTGGTGGCACCGACGGGAATCGAACTGGCGGCAGGGCCCAGATGGTAGAACTTGACCACTGGGCTATCACGGTGTCCATAAAAATAATAAAAATAATAATAATAATAATAATAATAATAATAATAATAATAATAATAATAATAATAATAATAATAATAATAATAATAATAATAATAATAATAATAATAATAATAATAATAATAGTGATTCTGTCAATGGCTGATGCATTTCTGCACATGCGCCTCCATCGTCTCACCCGTGAGGGGAGTACGAAGAATTGACGATAAGCTCTAATGACACCCCCGCAAGGGCAGTTCCAACACTTCCAGACGGGCCGGTATGTTCAATGAAAATACTGGTCCAGACGGATCGGTATATTCAATGAAAATACTGGTGGCACCGACGGGAATCGAACTGGCGACAGGGCCCAGATGGTAGAACTTGACCACTGGGCTATCACGGTGTCCATAATAATAATAATAATAATAATAATAATAATAATAATAATAATAATAATAATAATAATAATAATAATAATAATAATAACTCAATACGACGACGAAGGAATCGAACACAAACCAACCCAACTACACGCTGCTCACACCAAGACTGACAACAGCAAACGTCTTGCACAAAAATAAGCTGCTGCTGTTAACAACAAGACGGACATCAGCAAACGTCTTGCTCAAAAATAATTTGCTACGAGCTCCTACGAGACGAACAACAGCAAACGTCTCACGAAACAAAAACAGTTTGTTTGTCAGGGCCTTTCGACAATGGCAGCCACGTGGGAATCCCCCACAACAGCTGCTGATCTGTCATCTCTTGACACTCCCGACTTGTCTGGCAATACAAGCTCCGGGTCTGGTTCCTTCCAATATTTTAGACTTTCCGGGATTACGGGGTATCACAGACTATGGTTTATCAAAATTTGCGGGTATATTGGGAACTAAGATATATGTGTCTTGTTGCATTATAGGCTCATGGGGGGACATGGGGGACGGGTTGGCCCAAGACTTCATATTTTTCCGCTCTCTGACGAGCGATGATATCGGGCTTCATCTATTTCAGACTTTGGGGGATCTATAACATATATTTGGGGATAAGGGGTATAAGGGCCAAGACTGGGGCTAATACAGACAGACTAAACCAGTTTAGGCATATCGTCGTCATCATCATCATCTTTCTCATCACTGTCCCTCGCCCCCTCCCCTCTCTCTCTCTTCTATCTATCCCCCCTTTCTATTCTATCCGTCCTATTGACTATCCCTATTTGTTATCCCCTGCCTACCCCTCCCCTCTTGCCCCCCCCCCCCCCCTCCCTGATGGGGAAGCGGTAAATCAGACAGACTTGAAAAACGGGGAAGCAAAGGGGGATGGGGAAGGGGCATGTATAGGGTTTCGACCCTCAAGGCTTTATATCTTACAGACATACGGGGCACTAGTAGACTCACATAGGCGGCATCATGGGGGTTAGGAGCGGAATCAAAGAGAGACTTTGATCTTTGGGGGGAGAAGGGATGATTGGGGAGGATAGACAAAGGGCACATACCATTTATGTTATCAGCTCTCAGGTTCGTTTCAAGCATGGCGTTTCAGAGCTGGGGGGCACCGCGGCGGGGGTAGCAAAGCTCCGGGGCGCCTTTCCTTGCTTACGTTGCCTCTGTGCTGGGCGACCGGGATTACAACGGGCCAGGGGGGCATCAGGGGGCTATTAAAAGCCAAACAAACAGACGCGGGCGTGATTTAAGTAGATGGCTCGAATTTACCAGCACGGGTCGGGATTACCTTCATACATGGGTAACGGGACGGCGGATAAAAGTGGGGCACATGGGAACCAAGAAGGAGAGAGGGACGTCACCCGAGGGGGGGCACGGGCACGAGGCGTTCGAGTCACAATGCTCAAGAGAGCGATATTTATGATAACGAGCATTCGGGGGGCGAGGGGCGGATTGATCAGGAAGAGGCACGGATCGATCGGGGCGAGGGCGACCGACGACGGGGAGGGGTCATCGACATACAACGCACCGGGATAGTATAGACCGACACTAGGTCGGGGGGACGATGAATGACTAGATGCCGGCTCTGGGGGAAATTGGGGAAGTCTGTTATACCCCATAGACCCGTAAAGTCTAATAATATAATAATGATCTGACATGTCCCGTAATCCCGCAAAGTCTAATAATATATTAGGCTAACTTAAAGCCTGATATACCCACACAAACCCGTAAAGTCTAATAATATATTAGTCTGATAAATCCCCATAAACCCGTAAAGTCTCAGAAAATGTGATTAGTCTGATATATCCCGTAAGGCCGTAAAGTCTCATGACATAATATTAGTCTGATATATCCCGTAAACCCGCAAAGTCTCATGACATAATATTAGTCTGTTTCATCCCGTAAACCCGTAAAGTCTCATGACATAATATTAGTCGGATATATCCCGTAAACCCGTAAGTGTACCTCGTAAATCTGGTGTCCGGGTCATGTGCCCGCCGCTGTACCTATGAAGGTAAAAATATACAACCCCCACTCCCTCTTTCTGTCAGTCTTCCCGAAGCCGTGTCTCTCTTATACCGTCGTTGCCCCATAATATACCCGTGGCCTGTGCATCTCCTTCATCGTCTCTCATCTCTCTTCTCACTCTTCATAATTCTCTATCTCACTCTCTCTCTCTCTCTCTCTCTCTCTCTCTCTCTCTCTCTCTCTCTCTCTCTTCTATCAGTCTGTCTTCTGGCCCCACGCCCCCATTCACTTGGCCCGTCCCCGTGCTCTTGTTTATAACCTCCCGCTGCGGGTCTCTTCTTCCCCCTGGACCCCACCGCCGCTGCAGCTGGTGGTGCCCCAATGATCTCGAACGGCAGTCCCTCTGCCTCAACCTCATCCCATATTATGCTGGCTGGTATCCGCCTTTCTTCCGTCAAGTCAAACGGTACATTCAACACCAACCGCGGTCTCGTCTGTACGGTGTATGGGACATGATCCTCACCATCAAGGGGGACGTCACCATCAAGGAGGACGATGAGGATCACGTCTCCCGTTTCTTCCCCGTCTTTTCTAGGAAAACCGGTTGAAACTGTCTGGCCTTTTCCTCCTCGACATCGTCTCCGCTCCTCCCGAACTACATCACTGGCGCTAAGTGGTCGGAAAAATTATTTCGTGAATGGGATTTGCTTTTTTAAGGGGGAAGGGGGGGGGGGGGGGGGGTGGCAACCCCAGAGAGGGTTTTGATATTAAAATGATAGGCACCGGATGATTAATATATACACATCATTGTTAGGTCATAAAAAATTAACTCATAAACATGGGACTGTGCAAGACTTAAATAGTTAGCAATATATGAATATTCAATCAGAAGAGAAAAACAGAGACTTGATGAATCATCCAATACCATCACAATACCATACTTACAAGAAGTGTCTACTTCTCTGCATTTGGAGCCTGACAGTGCATTGCCATACAGTGTACAGTGCAACAGAAAAAAAAGGTCGGAGTAGAGTAAAAGGTCGGAGTAGACTCTACTCCGACCTTTCAACCTCTGTGGATGCACCTCTACCAGAATAATCAAAACTAAGCAAAAAAAGGCTTGTTAAATATATCCGGAACAAAGTCAGAAAATTCAGTCGCAGGTCCTCGAGGTGTTGCAACATGCCTTGAATCAATAAAACCAAAAAACTGGCAAAAACTTACAAAACTTAAAAGCTTTGAGATGATGGTTGAAATAAACCGATTGCTGTCAGCGTGAAGGTGCAATACAACTGATTGTTTTTATTTGCGAAGAAATCATTTAGGAATGAGGTCCAAGAATTGTAGCCCAAGCGTTGAAAGTGAAAATTGAGGCCAAACAATTATTGAGATCCTGCAAAGAAGACAAGAACTTAAGCGATGAAAAGACAACAAAGGCATCCAGAGCTCTTTGTTGGAGAAATGCTGCGATTGATTATCAAGTAACTGAAACGATTCAGTAAGACCGAAAGCGGTAAGTAGAAGATTGCGTACAAAACAGCTTGGCTGAATTGAACAGAAAAAACTAAATTGCATGTTCGCTTGGACACAATGAAACCGGACCCTGATACGCTTGGACACAATGAAACCGGACCCTGGTAAGGGACAACGTCACGAAAACGATTCAAATGGCTGATATATATATATATATATATATATATAAATATATATATATATAAGATTTGACTTGATAAATAATACAAACACGGAAGAGAACTGCGAACGTGGTAAGAAATATCTAATGATAGTTATGATCAAGAAATGTACAAGAACAGCAAGCAAAAAGCTATGATTATTGATGGTAGCAATGATGCAAGCATGTCTTCACAAAAAAGATATCGAAGTAGACTCTACTCCTGATAACTTACCTCCAGTAAATACAAGGGTGATTCAAATCTAACCCGGCTGAAGTCTCAACATGAACAACGAACAATCAAGAAACTAGCAACTTTCTTTAAATAACAAAATAACTTTAATTAAAACAGAGACCTACCATGTAGTAAATTACTCGCAGCCTTATCGCAAGACTGTCCAAAATTATAGACAATCCAATGCTACTTATTGTTTTTGGCATCATCCAACAAGTAATCATTTTCCTGACTGAGGTTAGATGAAGATGGGAGAGGTCCTGCGGAGCAGGTCTCTGCGGAGAAGAGGGAGCAGACCTCAACTTGCCGTTTCTGAGAGCGGCATAAGACATATCAGCGGCAGAACTAGCACCTGGGATCATAAATTTGTCCATGGAAAGCTGAGCTTGGGCTTTCTTTTTCCTATCTCCTGTGCCTGGCCCAAAATGTGACGGTGAGACTTGCGAAAAGAAATCATTCAGCTACCTTTGGCCGCTTGAGCTTGATCGCTTTGCTGAGCGACAGTTGCTGAGGCAGCAGGCAACTGCTGCTGCTGCTGCTGTTACTGATCCTGCGGTTGCTGATCCTGCTGCTGCTGTGGCTGTTCTGGCATCACGCTACGTGAAGTAGGTGAGATACTTGCAGTCGACCCCGCAACAGCGCCGCCAGAACTGCTGCTGGACGCAGGATTTTCAGAGACTTGCTCTTCACCTACCCGAACTGTTGAAGAAGCAGAAACATTCTCACGCTGCTGCAGCGATGCTTCCGCCTCATTGATCGGAGCTGCGGCTAAAGCCTCGCCCAGGGCAGATGCATCACTGCCCGCAGGAACCGAAGCAGACTGAGGAGCACTAGCCGAGGGCAAAGGAAACATAGCAGCCAACTTCTCAAAAGCCGCCTCTCCCAAACCCAAAGGTTTTGCTATGTCCATCTTCTTGTCATCCCTGCATCAATCAAACCAAGAAATGATTCAGCGAGAAAAACCTTTAAAGACACGGTAAAACTTACAGAGCCGAGGTGTCCATGGAAATATCGCTTTGAAGAGATTTGCTCTGTAGGTAAAGTCCCATCAAAGTTTGGAGCTTTTGTCGAAAGTGTGATGTAAGAATCTCGATGCGTTCTTCATCGGTTGGCCCAGTTTGCTGATGTTTCTGTACAAGACAAAACAAACAGATAAATAAGACTACAGCAACACAGTATGTGTGGGTCAAACCTGATCACCCTCCAACTCTTCCCCACCCTTGGCGAAATAATGGAAGGATTCCACGAGTTCATCTGTTGTCCCGTATTAGTACGGTATTTCGTTGAGTGGAATCGGTGCTTTTGATTCAGCTGTGCCATTGGCAGAATTCATGATGATCTTTCTGTGCTTGGAAATAAAATTGAAGACGCGATTAGAAAACCCAATCTTTTGTTTGACATCAAGGTCTAGAGAAAGAACCGAATAACCCTGACTCAAAGCGGCGATGGCACCAGAACCACTGCCTGAGCATAAATCCAAGACCATGTTCGTGTCGACGTTACCCCCAAGCAAATGAATCAACGCTAACACAAGCATGCATTAATTAAAAAAATAGACATGATGAAAACAAAGCAATCTGATGTGAAGCAAAATAACTAACGTTACCTTGGTTAAGCTTGACTGATTCAGAAGAAGGATTAACAACCACTTGCTTGAAGTTAACATGGCCGTCTGACTGAGGAATAGTAAACTTTGGCCCATCGTGCTGATAGACTATGACGTTGCCAAAGAACTGATGGTCCGAGGGAATTGTATCCTTAAGGAACGAGTCAAGTTCGTCATCAGGCGCACCAACACCACTTGGGCCAGAGGGTTGTAGATCGCGTTCGGCGAGTCGAGCATCATTGCCAAAATCATCGTATTTCTCGTTGTAGGCGCAAACTACGATGGCGATACTCTAACAAGCATCACACAAAAAATATTGGATTAGGGTCTACTCGAACTTTCCAAAATTTTGAAGGTACCCTATTGTACGTGTGATGCTCAAGAGAAGGCCTCCAGCGGGAGTTGACAGCATTAATGATGAAAGTGTCGTAGTATCCGGCCCTGTGGGCAGCGTCTTGCACGATCCAAATCTGTTCCATGTAGCCTTCAGTTTTGTGTTGGTGTCCACGTTCCGGTTTGTTGGTTTGGGGGTCCATCTCCGGGCAAGCGATGTCTGCAAAAACAATGAATAAATTTGTAAACAAAGACGAAATATTTTTATTTTTGAGTACCAACTACTTAGCGAAGGCAATGTGCATATTCGATGTTGGTCCAGCGATCTTTGTCCCAGTCGGCCATTCCCCATCCCCAAGGCGCGTTCAGGTTGGCATAGCGGAAAACAATTTTGCACTTGCTCTGAGTACTGTTGAATTTCATCGAGTGTGAGACACAGTTGTAATACTGCGCACTTGACTCGCGTTGCAGTGGTTCAAGCAATTTGTACAGAGTGTGGCTCAGAGGAAGCGAGGTAGGCGAGATAGTGAGGTTAGCATGTTCGCCATAAACACTGAGGACCGAATTGTAGATAAATTCATAGCGAGAACCTTGCACAGACAGAACGTGAGGGCACATGACCACATCGTATTCATGATCATCGCCATCGTTTTCTTCGTCAGCATCTTCATCTCCCTTAGACGGACTTTCCTACATTTTAAGGCCACGTGCGAGACGTGATTTTCGAGATTCGCATTGTCGAACGTTTTTGATATCATGATCAAGCTTATTGTACAAGGATTGCCAAAAAGCATGGTCAAGTTTAGGTTCGCCGCCCTCATCTTCCTCCTCCTCCTGGGCGGATGGTGCCTCAGAAACTTCGGCTTGGCGCTTTCGCTTGCCAAGGAGTGCTTGTTTTTTTTTCTAACTTGACTCTTTTCTTCTCGTCTGCGATAAATTTTTCCAGAAACTTGGGCTTTTTCCTGGCGAAGGTAAGCAACCACTCCTCTGTGAATTGCGGTCCCAAGACAGAACGCAGGCATTCCATAGTGTTGTCGGTTGCTTCGAAATTATGTGAAATACACGTCCGCAACGTGAGGATATCCTTCTGGGTGCTGAGCCAGGTAGCTGCTTGAGAAGGAGTCAAATTGTTGTTCATAATTTTTGAGAAACATTCCTCAAGGAGGGTGTCATGAACCCCAGTCGTGATGTTTTTGATGAAGTTTTTGGATACGGGGTTGTCGTACTTGGAAAAGTCGACCTTGGAAAGAGCTTCGTTTAAGTCTTCGTCACTTCCAGTTTTTGCCGCCTTCTTTTGCGCAGACTTGACCGCAGAAAGACTATACATCCATTGGTTTCGAACCTTGTTGTTAACTCGTTCAAGCATGATCCACAACCTTTGGGGCAGTGCAGCGCAGCGCAGTAGATCGAAGTTGTTAGTGAGAAGGTTGTACTGGGTCATGATCCTCTTCTGATCTGGGGTACGATGATCCGCTTTGGTCAACCTGGCATCCTTAATCTTTTCCTCGTCAGCCAATGAGCATAAGTAACGACTCCCGCATCTTGAAGCATCGACCAGCGATCAACGTGAGGCAAGATGTTGTTCCTCCCATATTCCATTACGTGAGGACTGACCAGTGACTTGCGAAAGCTATCCTTATCCTCCGTGTTATCGCAATCCAGGGGAATGTACACATGGAAAAGCTCCCGAAGTTTCTGCACCTACAGAAAGTAATAAAAATTTTGATTTTTATTTTGGAAAAAACATGGCGAAATTTTGGGGGGAAAATATATACGTAGGAGTAGGGTCTACTCCTACATTTCAGAGAAAATCGGAAAATTACGGTCGAAAAAATTTTCTGGGCCGGGAACAAAAACATAATGATCGAGTAGACCCTACTCCGACTTTTTTCTGTGAAACGGTCAATGAGTGAAAACTACTTCGTAAAAATCAATCAGTAAAATTTGTCAGTAAAATTACTTCAAACAAAATGTCGGAGTAGGGTCTACTCCGACATTACGTGTTCACAAAAAAAAAGTCGGAGTAGACCCTACTCGAGTAGACCCTACTCCGACATTATGTGTTTGAAATTGAAATGGTGTGACTTTGGAAAATACGTCGGTTTGTCAGACGTTTTCTTGAGAATTAGAGCTCATTTTCCTCACGGCCCTCGCTATCTCGTCAGACGTTAAGTTGATATACGGCTTGCTGGCACGAAACAGCAAGTTTGGATGCCATACACCTTGTCCATAGTTTTCCAGATACATCTTCACTGCAGCAACACCATGGTTCCCACCAATGACAAGATAGTAGATGTCCTGGTGCTTGTTGCTGGGAAATTGCTGGCTGAATGTAGAAGGTGGCCACTGCATTTCGGTGTTTTGATTGACCTTGCCCTCACCAAAAAGTCCGGGAGCCTCAGCTTCGAACTGCTCCTTGCTGGTGAATTGCTGCCAGTTCAAAGTGTTATTCCAGAAAGGGTCGATGTAATTCTCAGTCAAATTCCTCACATTTTTCTTGCCAAGTTTAGTGAGCTTCACTGGAAAAAGGTATGGTTCAGGCAGGTCTGGGAAACGATTCTCAGCCAACTTGGTAGACAGAGACTGGGCGTGATCTTTGAGGAAGGGACGAATTTGCCATGGTTCCGGCGCGCAGTACATGCGGGGAATAAAAATTTCTTTCACCCCGACCAAATGGTGTCTTTTTATCTCTAAAGAGCGCTGTTCAACGTCGAGCAATAAGAAGCCTTTCTTGACCAGTTGATTTTTCAAAGCTTCTTGTTGCATGATTTCTGAAGCCCTTTCTTGTTGTTGCCTGGTTTCATCCTTGGCTTCCTGGGATTTCAGCCTCGCGGTACCAGTGCTCTTGGGCTTCGAAGCATTCTTGCGTTTCTTCCTGGGATTGCCGGCTTTCTCTGTACCCTTTTCTTCTTTTCCTTTTTTTCGCTTGCTTGCCTTGCCCTTGCTAGAAGAAGATCCTTTGGACTTGGTTGACTCAGTGGTGTCGGCTTCACTTTCTTGATCTTCATCTTCTTCCTCATCTTCCCCATCATCTTCCTTCTCCTCAGATGATACTGAAATAACCTCTTCCTTTGCTTCCTCTGATGTTGATTGCGGATTTGCAACTGGTTTGGGCGCGAGGGGGTCCTCAGATTTCTTCTTAGGGTGAACAGCAACAGTTTCAGCGTCGGTTTGAGAATTTTCTTTCAAGCAAGGGATTGGGCGGTGATGTTGAAGAATTCAGGGTTGGTGCCGGCTTTGGAGTTGACACCTGAGCTGTGGGAGCTGCCGAGGTTGCTGAATTTAATCCTGATCCAGATCGAGTAAGATCACCAGGCGAGATGTTGATCGTTGGTGGTGAAGAAGACGAAGACGACGACGACGACGAAGAAGACGGAGAAGACGACGATGGAGAAGACAAAGACGACGACATCGACGATGTCGACGAGGCAGAAACTTCAGAGGTTGAATCTGAGAACAACACAATTAAAGAAAAATGAATCACTACATTGAATGCAAAAGGCAGCAAGAATGCTTACCACGTTGGCTCTCTGGAACCATGAGGCCCGCTCTTTGAACAATTGAGTCCAAAATTTCCGGCCTGCTCCTGTCGAAAAAATATAAGTTGTAGGAGTAGGGTCTACTCCGATTTTTTGTTTGTGTGTAAAACGGCCGAGACATCAGAGAAGCTTGAAAAGC
>WBZZ01000579.1:7500-10000 GCA_019918135.1 Paulinella micropora
GCATGCATGTATGTATGTATGTATGTATGTATGTATGTATGTATGTATGCATGCATGCATGTATGCATGCATGTATGCATGCATGTATGCATGCATATATGCATGCATGTATGCATGTATGCATGTATGCAAGCATGTATGCATGTATGTATGTATGTATGTATGATATTTTTGTTACCTCCATCTCCACAGAACAGTGTGATCCAGCCTCGATTAACGTAATGCTGTACTACACTCACCTATATATATATATATATATATATATATATATACATACATACATATATATATATATATATATATGAATATATAAATATATAAATACATAAATATATTATAAATATATATATATATATACATAATATATATTTATATATATATATATATGTATATATGTTATATATACAGAACAGGGTGATCCAGCCTCGATTGACGTCATGCTGTACTACACTTTCCTATATATATATATATATGTAATATATATATATATATGTATATATATGTATATGTATATGCATGTGGTATGCTTATACGTACGTATACGTTTGTATGTATGTATGTATGTATGTATGTATGTATGTATGTATGCATGCATGCATGCTTGCATTATGTATGTATGTATATGTATGTATGTATGTATGTATGTATGCATGTATGTATGTCTGTATGTATGTATGTATGTATGTATGCACGTATGTTTGCATGTGTGTATGTCTGTCTGTTTGTATTTATGTATGTATGTATGATCCAGCCTCGATTGACGTAATAATATTATACTACACTCACCTATATGCATGTATAAATATACGTTTTTATCTATATCTATATCTATCTATCTATCTATCTATCTATCTATCTATCTATCTATCTATCTATCTATCTATCTATCTATCTATCTATCTATCTATCTATCTATCTACTCATCAGTTGATCTCATCACTTACTCCACGGAGCGAACCAAGGCCACTTGAGGTGTCACTGACCCTCCCTTGGGCTTGGTTTTTTTGAAATGGGTGCCATCTGTCGACAGACAGAGAATTAGGGGATGGTGTGGGTGTGCTGGGCCCGTGGTGGGGTGCCTTTTGTGTGCCTAGCCATACGCCTATAAGTCATATGCCGAAATAGCGACGGGAAGCACAATCCTGTTCCCTCAGGGTGCCCTTTCTCGCTTGTTGAGCCCGGAATAAAACCCACAGTGCTCTGTCGGTTTATACTAGACTGTCGAACAGTCTCGAAACTCCATCTGCTTACTGGGCCCTCTGTAATGGAGGTGGGAGCTCGTTCTGCAAGGGGCGCTTATGGAACGAGCCCTGGCCCCGCCTGGTACTAGGGAGCTTTGGTATCGCCTGTATCAGTCCCTTCCGTGCAAACATCACGGCTTAGCTGGGCATCGGGTCAATACTTTACAGACTTCCTTGGTTGACGAAATCAGAAGCTCCTTTTTTCTGACATTAGTCGATATCTCATCTATCTATCTATCTATCTATCTATCTATCTATCTATCTATCTATCTATCTATCTATCTATCTATCTATCTATCTATCTATCTATCTATCTATCTATCTATCTATCTATCTATCTATCTATCTATCTATCTATCTATCTATCTATCTATCTATCTATCTATCTATCTATCTATCTATCTATCTATCTATCTATCTATCTATGTATCTATCTATCTATCTATCTATCTATGTATCTATCTATCTATCTATCTATCTATCTGTCTGTCTATCTATCTATCTAAATATAATTATATAAATATAAATATATAAATGTATATATGTATATGTATGTATATAATATATATTATATATATATATATAAATATATAATATATATATGTATATATATACGCAGGTGATATCTATTATAGAGCTATATGCATATGTTCGGTGCATGTATATGTATATGTATATGTATATGTATATGTATATGTATATGTATATGTATATGTATATGTATATGTATATGTCTATGTATGTGTGTATGTATATGTATATGTACATGTATATGTATATGTAAATTTAGGTTGACGTAATCTTGTACCACACTTACCTATATGTATATGCATATGTATAAATATCAATGATAGCTTTTGAACATCTATGTGTATTCTTGTCGACTACTATCAGATAGCCATTCATTCTGATAGATAGATAGATAGATAGATAGATAGATAGATAGATAGGTAGGCACATAGATAGATAGATAGATAGATAGATGGATAGATAGATAGATAGATAGATAGATAGGTAGGATGATAGATAGATAGATGAATAGATAGATAGATGAAATATCGACTAATGTCAGAAAAAAGGAGCTTCTGATTTCGTCAACCAGGAAGTCTGTGGGTAAAGTATTAACCCGATGCCCAGCTAAGCCGTGATGTTTGCACGGAAGGGACTGATACAGGCAATACCAAAGCTTCCTAGTACCAGGCGGGGCCAGGGCTCGTTCCATAAAGCGCCCCTTGCAGAACGAGCTCCCACCTCCATTA
>WBZZ01000579.1:20000-22500 GCA_019918135.1 Paulinella micropora
TGCCAATATGAGCTCCTAACTCCTCCTGGTTCCCACAAACCATGATTTATAGGGATGGGGGGTGCAAAATAAGGCCCCCCCAAAAAAAGGAATTTTATCATTCAGGACACTCCCTAACGCAAATATTTGCGTGAATTCCATAGAAATTATACCAGCATCAAGATCGAGACTGGGACTAGCCACCCTGTCAATATGAGCTCCCAACCCCTCCTGGTTCCCACAAACCATGATTTAGGGACAGGGGTGCGAAAAAACAAGGAAATTTGGTTTTCAGGACACTCCCTTAACGCAAATATTTGCGTGAATTCCAAAAAATCATATCAGCATCAAGATCGAGTCTGAGGCTAACCACCCTGCAAATATGAGCTCCCAACTCCTCCTCGTTCCCACAAACCATGATTTATTCCGACAGGGGTGCCGAAATGCGGGTGGGGGTGGGGGGGTGGGGTACACAATTTTCATTCTCCCCCTCCCCCTAAACCCCCCACCCCCTTCACCAACACCTTTCAGGGATAATTAATAATAATAATAATAATAATAATAATAATAATAATAATAATAATAATAATAATAATACTATATCTGAGGCGTACTGATGCAGCTAATGGCATATCCTCAACGGACATAAGCCCAATACCCTTGTTCGAGGTCCTCCACCCCCCTGTGTCAGTCTCTCGCCTGATGATCGGGGCCACCGATGGAGCTCCTGAGGGCAAGACTGCACTAAGCCGAGGTTATTCCGCAGTCCCAGCAACCTCTTGCAAGACGTCACCGAATGTGCAAGTGCATACACCAAGCGCGGTTGCTAGAGCTGCCTCGAAACCCCACCCATAACAATCTGGTGTCTGCTGGGTCCTGGGCTATCAACCAGCATATGCGGAGTTTAAGATCTTTTACGCGCGCAACGACCCTCCTACCCAGCATCTACCACCAAAGGGTTATGAGTTGGCGTCACAGTTTAACGCCTTGAGGCCATTGGGCTGGAACTCTGTTTAGCAAGTGTGACTAGGTTTTTTCATCGGGATTTCCCTCAAATATGTCACAGTCAACACTCCAAGGCAGATAATAATAATAATAATAATAATAATAATAATAATAATAATAAAGGAGCTGCGCCAACACCTGAAAGGATGGTTTGCGGTGCGCGAATGCAGTGCGCTTCGGCGAAGCGCAACCCCCCCCCCCCCCCCCCCCCCCCCCCCCCCCCCCCCCCATTCCCAAGGCACTTTTCCTCTCATTCTCACATGCACAACTTTTACAGCCTCGGAGCCTTCTCAGCCATTCATTTTTGTGCGAGCGAATTCGCTTCCGGTAAAATTGCACAGTCGGCAGGGTTCGTTCTATTGCCGGAGGTAACCGGCATAAACCCTTCCGGCACAACTTTTACAGCCTTGAAGCGTTCTCAGCCATTCATGTTGGTGCCGGCTTATTCGCGTGGGGTGCGTACAATTGCCGGGCTGGGGTTCGCGGGGGGAAGGCCCCCCGGACCCCTTCCCCGTTGACAGGGTAAGTTCAATTGCCGGTCGCTTTTCCTCTCATTCTCACATGCACAACTTTTACAGCGTTAGAGCAATATCAGTCATTCATTTTGTTGCCGTCAAATTCGTTTTGGGTACGTACAATTGCGGGGCTGGGGTTCCCGGGGGAGGGCCCCCCGGACCCCCCTTTTCACAGTCGACGGGGTACGTTCAATTGCTCTGGTGGCAAAAACTTAAAATCTCTGGTTTTTGTGCCACCCGGATCTCCGAAGAGAGCTCACCGAGAGGTGTCGGGTACACCAAACATTAGCCTCAAACTCCCTCTGGTGTGCGCGAATGGCGCCTGGTGGCGCAAAAACCTGATTTTCCTGGTTTTGATGCCCCCCGGCACCTTAATATTTATATTTCCGAAGAGAGCTCATCAAGAAGTGTCAGATATACCAAATTTCAGCCGCTAAATCCCTCTGGTGTGCGCAAACGGCGCCTGGTGGCAAAAAGACCTAAATTTTCTGGTTTGCGTGCGACCCGCGACCGAAACGGGTACGTACAATTGCAGGCTTGGGTTCCCGGGGAGGCCCCCCCCCCCCCCCCCCCCGGACCCCCCTTCCCCGTCAACAGGTTACGTTCAATTGCCGGAGGTACCGGCAAGTACTCCCAAAAAAACAAGGAATTTGGCATTCAGGATACTCCCCTAACGCAAATATTTGCGTGAATTCCAAAAAAATTACACCAGAATCAACATCGAGTCTGGGGCTAACCACCCTGTCAATATGAGCTCCCAAGTTCTGGTTCCCACAAACCATGATTTATTCCGACAGGGGTGCAGAAATGCGGGGGGAGGTGGAGGGGGGTACACAATTTCTATGTTCCCCCTCCCCCCAAACCCCCCCACCCCCTACTCCCAACAGCTTTCAGGCATACTACTACTACTACTACTACTGCTACCTACTACTACTACTACTACTACTACTACTACTACTACTACTACTACTACTAATAATAATAATACTACTACTACTACT
>WBZZ01000579.1:70000-72500 GCA_019918135.1 Paulinella micropora
AAATGGACGAGAGGTGTTTATCTGGGCAGTACTTCAGCATTTGAGCACGGTTGATTTGAAGTCGCTGGTAAAAAGAGACAATGGATTGGAGCTGTAGACCGAATTTCGAGCGTGGGCGGTAAAGGCAAGAGACCAGAGCTCTTTTGTAGATATTGGCCCATTTTTTGAGGAAGCGGGTCGCAATTTTCTCAAGGGTTTTGGCGAAAGATAAGCAGAGGTCATAAATGAGAAATGGCCAGGCAAGTGACTGGACAGCGTAGTGCTGGTATAGCCAAAGTTTCATAAAGCCATTGATCGAGCAGCTATCGATGGCTTGCATAGAAAGAATGAACTTCTTTTGGATTGCTGCACGTTGTTCGTTTTCGCTGAGGTCATGGTAGACAATCCATCCAAGGTCTTTGAAAGGCTTGTCAGCGATGAAGTCAATCGGTTTGCCAGTAATAGTAAGGGCGGGGTCGAAGGGTGGGAACGAGATCGACAATAATCGTTTGAGACCCTTATAGTCGTCGGCTTTAGTCCAGTATTTGAAAGCAAGGCTTTTGCATTTGGGCGGTTTCGCGGCCATTGTTCTGGACCATGACAGAAATTTGTCTATCATGTTGATGGACGATTGACAGTGTTTCGGGGATCGGCAGTGTAGTTTGAGGTCGTCAGCATAAGCAGCTTCGTGCACGATGACTTCATCTGTTGAGGTCTTATGCTTGAAATGATAACCGTTGTTTTTGGTCAAGGATGATAGGAGGTCAAGGAGTAGGTTGAAAACTATGTTGAAAAGGAGAGGAGAAATGCAGCATCCTTGAAAAACGCCAACAGCAAAAACAAAGGGTTCTGATGACCAATCTTTCCCTTCGATTGTGGCTACTAAGAGTTCGTAGTATAAAAAGATTATGCGAGCAAACATAGGGGGCACGTGGTACCACCAGAGAGCGAACTGGATCAAGTTGTGGTTTACGCTTCCAAAAGCGTGTTGTAGGTCAATCCATGCTATGACCAGTTGGCGATAGTGATCTTTTGCATTTCTGATGGTAGCTTTTGTAGTAGCAATGTGCTCGGGGCATCCTGCAACGTTACGGAGGAAACCTTTTTGTTTTGCTCTGTCAAAGTACTTGTTATCTAGCAAAAAACTCTCTAGGCGTTTTGACCACAAAGAGAAAAATACCTTACCCAAGCAGCTTGTCAGAGCAATCGGACGATAGTTTGAGGCCTGAAGTGGATCGCCGTCCTTATGAAGGAGGGAGATAGCAGCTTGGGCCCAGCTATTAGCTACATCCGTTGTCCAACACTTGACAATGAGTTTGTGTAAGAAAAGTAAAGCGGTGGGAAGTCTCTTGTAAACAAGGTAGCTAATACCATCTCTGCCAGGGGCTGCACCATTACGCTTGGCAAACACAGATCTTTTGGTTTCCAAGAAGGACGGTGGCTTGAGGTCAAAGGGGACAGTTGGTAGAGGCGGGCGATTCATTTCAGGTAAGGGCACGTAGGTTTGTTCACGATTAGCGTCTTTGTATAGGTTGGGAAAGTAGGAGTCACAGTTTTCTTTGGATAGGGAGGAAGTGGTTTGGGTTGAGGGGGGATGAAACAGATTTTTGGCAAACTTATGAGGGTCAGTTCGGAAGCGTGTATTTGCTTGTCGTTGAGCGGAGCTTAAAGTTGCTTCCTTGAGACGACGGCGGAGGCGGTTACCGGTCTTCAATAATACTCGCCAAGTTTTTTGCAGGCTTTTTGCAACAGCAGCTGGAATTGAACCTGCTCTTTTGAGATCTCACAGATGTCTCTTTTGGATCAGTTTTTGTTGTCGGTTCTGCGTGAGTTCTGTTTGGAGCCGGATTACGTGGCGGTTTTTTCGCTCATGAGTTTGTTCTTGTGTTTTTGTTACCCGTTGTGATATGAAGTCGTAGAGATATCTTTCAAATTTCGCTACTGCTTCGTCACATGACAGGCGTTTGATGAGAGAGGAGGGGAGGATGAGAGGGAGTGCGGATTGGAGTTCTTCTTCAATGCCTTTCCATTCGCTTGGTGTTGATGGCAATACCAGGCGTTTTCTTCTTTCGGTTGGTTCTTTCGGGGCACTTCTTGTCCGATGGACGAAATGGGAGTATGTCTCGGCGTCAACACAGTGGGTGGAATCCAGGTTGATAATGCCGGGTTGCGACTTGTAGTCCGGATGGACGTGCGCTTTTGGGCTCTTCTTTTCGAGGAGGCCCGAAAGGTCTTCGTAAGGGTGAACATGAGCAAAATCTTCTCCAGGGGGTTCAGGCGGTGCAGAGCACGCACTGGGAGGGTGACGGCGGCCACTCCGGAGGGAATAGCGGTGCGTCGGTAGGTTTTCGCATGTAGTTTTTGTAACTTACGGCTTAACTTAGGGGAAGCAAGCCTCTTCGTTTAAGCCAGGGTTGTCAGCCCAAGAAGAAAAAGGAGAAACGTTTGGTTGCCGCGCTTTATCGCCGCGACGGGGTCACATATGGATGAGATGTCGCAAAGGAATGTAGTCCTTAGATAG
>WBZZ01000579.1:75000-77500 GCA_019918135.1 Paulinella micropora
AACGACGAAGGAAGAGGGAATGGACTGACGTCGGCCATTTCATTAATACCCACCTTCATGTAAGTAGGTACGTAGGTAAGTAGGTAGGTAAGTAGGTGAGTAAGTAAGTAAATAGTAAGTAAGAAGAGGGAGTGGACTGACGTTAGATAGATAGATAGATAGATAGATCGATAGATAGATAGATAGATAGATAGATAGAAGATAGATAGATAGATAGATAGATAGATATATAGATATATAGATAGATAGATAGACAGATAGATAGGTAGGTAGGTAGGTAGGTAGGGAGTGCACTGACGTTTGGTACTTCATTCATGCCCACCTTCATGTGAGTAGGTAAGTAGGTAAGTAATTAGGTAAGTAAGTAGGTAAGTAAGTAAGTAGGTAAGTAAGTAGGTAAGTAAGTAAGTAGGTAAGTAAGTAGGTAAGTAAGTAAGTAAGTAAGTAACCAAGTAAGTAAGTAAGTAAGTAAGTAAGTAAGTGCTCAGAGGACATCGACGAAGGAAGAGGGAATGGACTGACGTCGGCCATTTCATTAATACCCACCTTCATGTAAGTAGGTAAGTAGGTAAGTAGGTAGGTAAGTAGGTGAATAAGTAAGTAAGTGAACCATGGGCAAGTAAGTAGTAAGTAAGTAAGTAAGTAAGTAAGTAGGTAGGTAAGCGAGTAAGTAAGTAAGTAAGTAAGTAAGTAAGTAAGTAAGTAAGTAAGAGCTCAGAGGACAACGACGAAGGAAGAGGGAATGGACTGACGTCGGCCATTTCATTAACACCCACCTTCATGTAAGTAGGTAACTGGGTAAGTAGGTATGTAAGTGAGTACGCAAGTAAGTAAGTAAGTAAGTAAGTAAAGTAAGTAAGTAAGTGAACCGTTAGCAAGTAAGTAGTAAGCAAGTAAGTAAGTACAAAAGTAAGTAAGTAAGTAAGTAAGTAAGTAAGTAAGTAAGAGCTCAGAGGACAACGACGAAGGAAGTGGGAATGGACTGGCGTCGGCCATTTCATTAATACCCACCTTCGTGTAAGTAGGTACGTAGGTAAGTAGGTAGGTAAGTAGGTAAGTAGGTGAGTAAATAGTAAGCAAGAAGAGGGAGTGGACTGACGTTAGATAGATAGATAGATAGATGAGATATCGACTAATGTCAGAAAAAAGGAACTTCTGATTTCGTCAAGCAAGGAAGTCTGTGGGTAAAGTATTAACCCGATGCCCAGCTAAGCCGTGATGCTTGCACGGAAGGGACTGATACAGGCGATACCAAATCTCCCTAGTACCAGGCGGGGCCAGGGCTCGTTCCATAAGCGCCCCTTGCAGAACGAGCTCCCACCTCCATTACAGAGGACCCAGTAAGCAGATGGAGTTTCGAGACTGTTCGACAGTCTAGTATAAACCGACAGAGCACTGTGGGTTTTATTCCGGGCTCAACAAGCGAGAAAGGGCACCCTGAGGGAACAGGATTGTGCTTCCCGTCGCTATTTCGGCATGTGACTTATAGGCGTATGGCTAGGCACACATAGATAGATAGATAGATAGATAGATAGATAGATAGATAGATAGATAGATAGATAGATAGATAGGTAGGTAGGTAGGTAGGAAGTGGAGTGACGTTGGCCACTTCATTAACACCCACCTTCATGTGAGTAGGTAAGTAGGTAAGTAGGTAGGTAAGTAGGTGAGTAAGTAAGTAAATAGTAAGTAAGAAGAGGGAGTGGACGGACGTTAGATAGATAGATAGATAGATAGATAGATAGATAGATAGGTAGATAGGTAGGTAGGTAGGTAGGGAGTGGAGTGAGGTTGGCGACTTGATGAACACCCACCTTCATGTGAGTAGGCAAGTAGGTAGGTAATTAGGTAAGTAGGTAAGTAAGTAAGTAGGTAAGTAAGTAGGTAAGTAAGTAAGTAGGTAAGCAAGTAGGTAAGCAAGTAAGTAAGTAAGTAAGTAAGTAAGTATGTAAGTAAGAAAGTAAGTAAGAAAGTAAGTAAGAAAGTAAGTAAGAAAGTAAGTAAGTAAACCGTAAGCAAGTAAGTAGATGTAAGTAAGTAAGTAAGTAAGTAAGTGAGTAAGTAAGTAGTAAACAGTAAGTAAGTAAGTAAGCAAGTAAGTAAGTAAGTAAGTAAGTAAGTAGTGAGTAAGTAATGAGTAAGCAAGTAAGTAGTAAATAAGTAAGTAAGTAAGTAAGTAAGTAGGTAGTAAACAGTAAATAAGTAAGTAAGTGAGTAAGTGATAAGTTAACCGTAAGCAAGGTATGTAGTAAGTATGTAACTAAGCAAGCAAGTAAGTAAGTAAGTAAGTAAGTAAGTAAGTAAGTAAGTAGTAAACAATAAGTTAGTAAGTAAGTAAGTAGTAAACAGTAAGTAAGTATATAAGCAAGTAAGTAAGTAAGTTTGTAAGTAAGTAAGTAAGTAAGTAAGTAAACAAGGTAAGTAAGTAAACAGTAAGTAAGTAAGTAAGTAACTAAGTAAGTAAGTAAGTAAACAGTGAGAAAGCAATTAAGTAAGTAAG
>WBZZ01000580.1:0-2500 GCA_019918135.1 Paulinella micropora
CTCTGGCCAGACACCGACTCAGACCTGTCTTCTTCCGCCAGCTGCCCGGACCGAGCGGTGGTCTTGCGACACGTGCTCATTCCCCCTCCCGACAAAGATTCGCCCTTGGCGGACAACCCGCTGGCCGCGTTTTTCGAGCTGGGCCCGGCGCGGTCGGTGCAGCAGGCGTACAAGCTCTGGCTGACCCGGCGCGAGAACCGCCTGCTGCTCTGCACCGCAGACCCCAACAGCAGCACAGAGTCCGCGGGCCTGGTTTTCACCTGCCGCCTGGAAGTCGGATCCGCGCCTTGGTAACTTGATTGATCGCTCTCACCTGCGTGAATCAGCCATATCTATATTTGTATGTATGTATTATTATTATTATTATTATTATTATTATTATTATTATTATTATTATTATTATTATTATTATTATTTATTTTGGACACCGTGATAGCCCAGTGGTCAAGTTCTACCATCTGGGCCCTGTCGCCAGTTCGATTCCCGTCGGTGCCACCAGTATTTTCATTGAACATACCGGTCCGTGTGGACCAGTATTTTCATTGAACATACCGGTCCGTCTGGAAGTGTTGGAACTGCCCTTGCGGGGGTGTCATTAGAGCCTATCGTCAATTCTTCGTACTCCCCTCACGGGTGAGACGATGGAGGCGCATGTGCAGAAATGCATCAGCCATTGACAGAGAAGCACTATTATTATTATTATTATTATTATTATTATTATATATATATATATAATGTATGTATGCATTATATACGCGCACCTGTGGCAGGTTTCCCAAGCCCCAGTCGGGCGCCTTCTCAGTGCGTCAAGCGCGGTCCGCCCTCTCCTTCAAACCAGGCCAGCCGGAGGTGCTGCGCTGGCTCAAGCATTGGGTAGAACCTGCCTTCTTGACACTCGACGGGATCGTGGCGCGACCCACCTGCGTACTTGCAACTACTACTACTACTACTACTACTACTACTACTACTACTACTACTACTACTACTTTTTCTGCTGCTGCTGCTGCTGCCACTTCTCCTTCTGCTTCTGCAGCAAGAGCCGCAACCAGCAGCACTTCCTCCTCGTCCTCTGCCTTGTTCGCGTCTTCTTCGTCGTCCTTCTCACCCTCGCCGCTGTCATCCCCCGCCAGGCCAGTTTCCAACATGTCCGCTGACCCACCTTTGACAACTCCCCCAGGTCTGCCAGCGAGCCTTGTAGGACTCCCAGCGACGCTTCTTCGCCTGGCAGGGCGGTCGCGCCCCTTCCAAAGGCTGGTAGCGGACGCCGTGTGGTACTCCGGCCAGCACACCTTCGAGCTGGCTGTCAAGGGCGAGGGCAGGGCCGCCATCGGGGTGATTCCCGCGTTCTCTGTGCAGGAGGGTCCGCCCGGGCTCTTCAGCGACGGCTGGTCGGTCGACACACGCACGGGCAACGCCATGGGCGGTGCGGACGTACCGGTGGCAGAGAAGTATGTGCGGCCACTGCCGCATGACGGCGAAACGGTGTTTTGCGTTCGAGTCAACTTGGACGCGGGCACCATGACGGTGCGGCAGGGTTGGGAAGAATGGGCACCCACCCCCGCCTGCTTCCGTTCGATCCGAGGACCGGTGCGCCCTTGCGTGTGTGTGACAGCAGGTGTAGCCGTGCGCCTGCCACAAACGCCCCGCGAGTTCCAAGTCGGGGACGCGGTGCTGGCCAGCTACCAGGGCACCGACGAGTACTACCACGGCAAAGTGGTGTCAGTGAACCCGGACAGCACGTACCACATCGCCTTCACCGACGGCGACGTGGACCAGGCGGTGCCGCGCCGGAACATCCGCGAGCTGGCCGGCCCGAACCAGAGACCGCGCAGACTCAATGGACCGGACTGGGCGGAAGAGGCCAAGGACCTGGCCACTCTGCTTGCCAGAGCGCACGAGGAGGCGGGCGAGATGGTCAAGTCGGGAGATGTCACACAGCAGCAGGCGGCCACAGAGCGTGGACCGAGCGTGTCCAGCGAGGGGACAGGAATGCGAAGTACAGGGTGTTGCAGCAGTAGTAACAGCGAGCAGGTTGGCAGCAACGACAGCGCTTGTGGGCAAGAGGAAGGGCATTGTGTCGAGCTGGTGTGCATGGAGGACGACAAAGGGGAGGCCGGTCAGGACGAGCTACAGGAAGTGTGCGATTGTGCGGTCGGGCGCAGGTTCTGCCAACGCCATTGGTGCCAGCCTGGCTTCTGTTTCCGCTCCGCTTCTTCTTCCTTCTGTCTCTTGCTCAAGAACGTGGTCGCGCTCCGCTCGCTGCTGCGCACTTCGGATCAGAACCCGTGGCCTGCTCTCCAGGAGACGCTAGCGCTTCCTCCCTTGCCTTTCTTCGTCTCCCCAGTACGTGCATCCTCGTCGTCGGCAAGCAGCACGCCAACCAGTGCTGCGGCAGAGACGGCAGACATGTTCCAGTTAAGTTTCCTGACGATGACCGAGTTCCAGGACGCCAGCAGCAAGGAACCCACACCCTCCAAAGAAACAGCAGGTAACTCCGTCC
>WBZZ01000580.1:17500-32500 GCA_019918135.1 Paulinella micropora
CCAGATGGTAGAACTTGACCACTGGGCTATCACGGTGTCCAAATAATAATAATAATAATAATAATAATACTATATCTGAGGCGTACTGATGCAGCTAATGGCATATCCTCAACGGACATAAGCCTCCAATACCCTTGTTCGAGGTCCTCCACCCCCCCGTGTCAGTCTCTCGCCTGATGATCGGGGCCACCGATGGAGCTCCTGAGGGCAAGACTGCACTAAGCCGAGGTTATTCCGCAGTCCCAGCAACCTCTTGCAAGACGTCACCGAATGTGCAAGTGCATACACCAAGCGCGGTTGCTAGAGCTGCCTCGAAACCCCACCCATAACCATCTGGTGTCTGCTGGGTCCTGGGCTATCAACCAGCATATGCGGAGTTTAAGATCTTTTACGCGCGCAACGACCCTCCTCCCCAGCATCTACCACCAAAGGGTTATGAGTTGGCGTCACAGTTTAACGCCTTGAGGCCATTGGGCTGGAACTCTGTTTAGCAAGTGTGACTAGGTTTTTTCATCGGGAAATAATAATAATAATAATAATAATAATAAAAGTGCTTCTCTGTCAATGGCTGATGCATTTCTGCACATGCGCCTCCATCGTCTCACCCGTGAGGGGAGTACGAAGAATTGACGATAGGCTCTAATGACACCCCCGCACGGGCAGTTCCAACACTTCCAGACGGACCGGTATGTTCAATGAAAATACTGGTGGCACCGACGGGAATCGAACTGGCGACAGGGCCCAGATGGTAGAACTTGACCACTGGGCTATCACGGTGTCCATAATAATCATAATATTAATAATAATAACAATAATAATACTACAAAGTTGAAAATTTTATTTTTTTTTCTGTGGATATACAGGAGACGAAAAGTGAAGTAAAGGAATGCAAGGAAAGGAAGGCCGGCGACGGGAAGGAAGGCAAGCAAAGCAAAGTTGCCCGTGGGGGAGGCCAGGAAGGCAAAGAACACAAGGACTCTCTCAGGGTTGCCCGTGGGGGAGGCCAGGAAGGCAAAGAACACAAGGACTCTCTCAGGCGGGGCCGAAACAAGCTGCAAGAAGCAGGGGATGCGCTGAGCTTGCTCCTGCGCTTGTGCTTGGATGAGCTGGGCGGGGGCGCGATGCGCTTCGGAGCGGAGCTGGACCAAAGCTACTCCACAGAGAAGACCTTGTTCGCAGCGCTCTTGTGCCATGCGCACGTGGCCAAGTTCAAGACGTCGTCTTCCTCCTCACCTGCGGCCGGCGTCTTGTCGCCTGTCTCCTCCGCCTGCTCTGCCTTTCTGGCGCAACGCACGTCCCTGGCGCAGCTGGCCTTTGACTGGATCCAATCGCCCGCCTTGCGTAAAGGTCACAGCAACATACAACAACCAAAAAAACAAGAACAAGGCGAAGGAAACCGCGCCTGACTTTCGTAGCACCTTTTTATGTACAGAAACTTTATAACTGAATTGCTCATATCACATTACATTGCACATGCATGTGTATGCACACACCTGTGTATGCGCATGCATGTATATTCACATGCAGGTGTAATAATTTGTTTCTGCGCTTAAGGGCCTACGCTGTACTCACGGCTGCCTCCCGCTCTGATATTATGCATCTATGTACGGATGTGTGTATATACGTATATGTAAGCATGCATGCATGTATGTATGTATGTATGTATGTATGTATGTATGTATGTATGTATGTGTGTATGCATGTATGTGTGTGTATGTGTGTATACATGTCTGTTAATCAGGCTTGGCTCGTTTGGCTGGTTCGTCTGGCTTATCGCAGCGTCCCGCGCGTCGCCTGCTGCTGGGCCCGCTGGCCAGGACCGCCGACAACCGGCCGCTCTGTCCAAACTGGTGGAAGAGCCTAGTCGAGTATCTCTTCCGCACCTACCGTGCCCCGCACCTCTTGTCGGGGCTTGAGAAAGCTGACAGGGAGTGCGCCCCGCGCGCTGATCTGCCTGTCTCTGCTGCTGCATCATCGGTTCCTGCCTCTGCCTCTTCTTCCTCCGCTGTTGAGTGTCGCCGCATTCGCGTGCGCGCTCAAGCACTCATCACGCGACCGCCCACCCTTTTCCAACGTGCTGACAAGCCAGAGAAGCGGCAGGTGGAGGAGACAGACGGGAAGGAGGAGGAGTTGGGGACCGAGGCGGAGAAGTGCATGACGGAGCGCGTGTGGAATGCGCTGGCTGGCGCCGTGCCTGAGTGGGTCTGTGAACTTGCCATGGGCCAAGAGAGCCTGCTGCCGCTAGCCAGCTTGCCTCGCATGGCCACAGACCAGATCTCACTGCATCAAGCTAGGTTGTTGCTGCTGCGCTCGCTGCACGGTCCGCCCTCTGCTAGACCAGCCTCGTCTCCCGCCGCGCCGAGCAGCACACCCGACAACAGAGCCGACGACCCCAGCAGCGGCAGCAATTGCTTCGTGCGTTTTATTCTGCCTTCCTTGTCCAAGCTACTGCTGAGCAGTCGACACAGGCATCCACTGCCTACGCTGGCACCCGCTTTCCAAGCCTATGCGCAGCACTTTTTCTGGCGCGACGGCGAAGGCGAGGCGGCCAGCGACGACTGGCTGCTCAACTACTCGCGCTGCTCTTACCGATCCTTGCTGCGCTTTTTTTGTACGCTGCTGAGCTGGCTGCCCAAGTCGTTCAGTACACCAGTAGCACTCACTGCAGATGCGGGCAACGTCCTTGTAGGGGGTCTATCTGGGCTGTTTCCTTTGCCGTCGGCGCTGAGTCCTGGCGGTGTGTCGCCTGCAGAGAGGAGCGCGGCCGCCGCCTTGCCGCGCAAGTGGGAGCAGGAGCTGGCGTTGCATGCCTTGCGATTGCTGGGCGGCTGCCGCTGGAACTCCGTGCTGGACCTGCGAGCCCTCACCGAGGCCAAGGCGCTGCTCAAGGTGGCTGGACAGACCTACCCAGTTGCCGAAGCCGACTTGCGAGACTCCAAGCTGTCCTTGGTCCATTATCTTCCAGTGCAGCTCCAGTTAGAAGGCTTCAAGGCTTTCATCGAGCTAGCCCTGCGCCTGTTTCGCTTGCCTAAACGCCTGGTCGCAGCCACCGCGAACTTTGCCCCCTTCTCTAACACTTCAAGCCCAGCTAATGTGTGCGGCCAGACACTACCCCCAATGCTAGAGGCACACAGCGACGCCCTGCACACGCTCGCCACCGCAGCGTTGGAAGGGTGTTTGCGCCGCCTGCTGGCCACCCCCACTCGGCAGGTCCTGATAGGCGGGGGAGCTGGCATAAGTTTCTTGGAGAAATATCCCAAGAAGAGGATACGAGAGGGACTTCCGATTGCAGCGGAGCGGGGCGTGGTAGCACTCTCGCTGATGGCACTGACTGAGTTGCAGAAAGTGCAGCATAGCTGGTGCACCGAGAGGGAGAGTGACAGTGAAGTCCTGGATGAGCCTCCCTCGTCCTCGCCCTCGCTTTCCTCTTCCCCTTCGCCCTCATCCTCTTCGTCGTCTTCCTCCTCCTCGTCCTATTCTCGTCCTAAGTCGCCAGCTGCTCGCTGCATGCTGGACGCGGACGGCGACTTGACAGTCCAGCACGCTGCCGGCAGCTCGCTCTTTGCTACCTTGGAAGCGGCTTCGCTCACGCGCCTGGTGACCATGCTGGGCCGGAGCCGGCCCGACCAGCTGATCCATTGGCTGCACTTGGCGGTTGGTCACCCCACCTACGTGAACCGGGCGCCGCCCCCAGGACCCGCGCCTTCCCAGGCCTCACCCGCTTCTTCTTTCCCCTCGATTCGAGGCGTCTTGTCGTCGCACAAGCTGCCGCTGCAGCTGCGCTGCGACCTGGTGCGCCTGGTCTTCACCAACCTGGCGTACCCTGCCTGTTCGCCCGCTGCACTGGACGCCGCTCTCGCCAAGACAAGACTAGCCGACGCATTCGCCATCTCGCTGCCGACCTCTTCTCCCACCTCCTTCGCGAGATATATCTTCCAAGTGCTGGGCTGGCTGCTGATGAAATGCCCCCCGCAGCCGGCTACTGAACAGCAAAAGCGTGTGGAGAAGCGGGCCCGCGACGCTTACCTGAACTTGAACCAACACACGCCAGAAAACCGGCTGCGTGATGGGTGGTGGTCATGGCCGGCCAGCGGGTCCTCGCTGTACTGCGACGAGCTGGAGACGTCGTATGCATGGTGCGGGGACATCGCGGAGGAGCTCATCTCGGCCATCCGCGCGTTGCTCCGGACCAAGCTGCCGCCGGAAGAGACAGATGTGCACGAGGCCACCTTTTCGGACTTGAGCAAAAAGCGGTACAGCAACGACCAGCAGGTGATCAGCCCCGAGGAGGCGGAGCTAGACATAGACCGCGGACACAGGGGCTCCGACAGTGACGAGGAGAGCGAGGAGGACTGGAGCGAGAAGGAGGAAGAACTAGCGGACGAGGAAGAGCAAGACACGGCAGGGGAGGATGCAGACGCCCGCGCGTCCTTGACTGGGCTGCGCATGTGGGGCCAAGTGTTCGCAGCCGAGCTAGGCGCGCACCTGCAGTCTCTCTCCGCCTTGAAGGAGGAGCAGCCTGACTGGGCTCCCTCTTCTCCTGCCTGGTTCTGCGCGCAGGCCGCGCTGGCCGTTCTGTCGGAGCCGGCGCGGCTCTGGACGTTCGGGCGGCTGGTGCGCGTGCACTTCTCGCCCTCTGAGCAGAGCACCGGCATGATAATGGCGGACAGGCTGCAGGCCATGGAGGGCTCGTCGCTGGCGTTTCGGCTGCAGCAGCTGCTCGGCGTGCCGCACGGCGGGTACGGCGTGTGGCGGGGCGTGTTGGTCAGCTTTGTGCGCGCGGGCGAAGACCGGCTGCTGGAAGTGGACCGCTCCGCGCTTCGGCCGCTCTTGCCCGAACCTCCTCCCCGGCCCAACCTGCTGCACCTCACCCCCTCAGCGCTCTTGACCCTCTTTCGTGCATGGCTCCAAGCACAGACGAAATGTCCAGCGGCTGTTGTAGACGCGTTACGGTTGACGACCATGACCGCCCAGAGAAGCAAGAAAAGGAGACGCTCAGACGGTATGAAGGGCAAAGTAGAGCGGAATCTTGTCAGCAGCGTAGTGACCCAAGCGATTTCTGGCTCTTCCTCAGGCATGTTGGTAACTAAGGCGGACGGACAGGACAGGTTCGAGCGCATGGCGCACAAGTGCAGGCTGCAGAGAGAAGTGCTGCGTGCGTGGCTCAACTTGGCCGAGCACGGGCTGCTGGCTTCTCCTGAGCCGTCGCTGCTCTTGTCGGTGGCCAGCAGCGCTCTGGACAGCGGCGGCTACGTTGCCATGACCACCAACGCGACCTTTAAGCCAGAGAGCGGCCAACTACAGCACGAAGACTTTGGCATATTTCACGCGTTAGCACACAGGCCTGGCGATGGGTGCCTGCTGGAATGCAGCCACCCTCACGCGTTGCATCAAGCAGAGCTCTTTTGGGATGCGTTGCAAGCGGGAGACTTCAACTTTCCCACCCAAGACTGGGGTTCAGCTGCTGCAGCGTCTAGCAAGCTGGCCAGGCCGTTAGAGGGGGCGAGTGCTGCGCAGAGTGTGCAGGGCGCATCGTCCACATCCAGCGCGATGCCACAGCCGCGAGAGAGCGGCCAAGGCAACCTGGCCGGCTTGTTGGACCTGGACGCCTCGCGCGCGCTGCTCTACCGCACGCTCCGCCTCGCCTTCAACCTCAACGTGCCGCAAGGGATGGAAGTGGCCGAGGTCGTTGTGACCCCTTTGGCCCCTCTCGCTGGCGCAAATGCCTCGTCCCCAGCATCAACAGCGACTACCACCTCCAGCTTGTCTTCGAATGAGTTGGTCGCGCGCCCTTTCAAGCAGCCTCTCCGCCTGCTTGCCAGAATAAGGCATATGCCTGACGAGCATCCCGCAGTTGAACAAGCGCCCACAGCACGCGTTACCCGAGGCAAACAGTCGACAGGAAGACGAAACAGGCCAGATGCAAAAGACAACAGCAGTCCTAGCTCGAGCGGCACACGTGTGTTTCTCAGTGCGCTGCATGAATTCAGCGCAGAGGAGTTGTCTCATTTGCTTAGCGACGGCGTATGTGCTCTGAGGTTCGAGTTTCTTGCGACCGTGTCCGCTGTTCCCGCTACGGAAACCAGCACCCCCCCAGGCCATGCTGTGTCGGTCTGTCCATTACCAAGAGGCAGGACGAAGAGAGGAGCTCAGCAGGTGGCAGCGAGAGCTAGCAAGCGAAGACGGAACGAGCCTGCGCAGCTGGCGCCGGACTCCAGCGAGAGCGTGCAACACAAACAGCCCAGCAGAGCTGAGCGTGCTAGCAAGCGGCGGCGCAAAACGCAGCAGGACACAGCACATCCCAGCACTGCCTCCCCGAGCGGCCAGACACCGCCACGGACCAGGAGACGCGGCAGACAAGACCAGGCCAGCCCGCAGGCGAGCAGCGACGTGTCGCAGCAGGCACAGGCTGACGAAAAGGTGGAGCTGGCACCTGCAGCGCACGGACTCCTGCTGCGCCACAGCTGCTGCTTGGCGCTGCAGGTATGTATGCATGTTTTTACGTATGTACGTACGTATGTATGCATGTATGTATGTATGTATGTATGTATGTCATGTCATGTAATGTAATGTAATGTAATGTAACGTAATGTAACGTAACGTTACGTAACGTTACGTTACGTTACGTTTCGTTACGTTACGTTACGTTAGCAACGTTACGTTACGTTACGTTAGCAACGTAACGTAACGTATGCATGCATGCTTGACGTACGTAACGTACGTACATTACGTACGTCATGCATGCATGCATGCATGCATGCATGATATGCATATGACGTACGTAACGTACGTGCATTACGTACGTCATGCATGCATACGTTACGTTACGTTACGTTACGTTATGTTATGTTATGTTATGTTATGTTATGTTATGTTATGTTATGTATGTATGTATGTATGTATGTATGTATGTATGTATGTATGTATGTATTGTCTGTATTGTATGTGTTGTATGTGTGTAGGACATTGTGATCGGTCGCCTGGTGCGGCGGCTGCGGCCCGACGCGCCACAGCCACAGCCAGGTAATGTTTCAGTGAGTGTATCTATGTCTGTTAGTAAGTATGTATGCATGTATGTATGTATGTATATATTTACGTATGCATATATGTGTGTGTAGTCCTGTCCTCGCCGCACGCCGACGCGCCGACACAGCTGCCCAGCGACGAGGAGCTGCAGGCCATGGTAATGTGCGAGTGTTTGTGTGTATCTAACTACTAGGAAGTATGTATGTATGCATGTATGTATTTACGTATGCATCTGTGCGGGTACTAGGACTATGAGGCGGTGTTGTCTGCCGTGGCGAGCCAGCCGCGAGAGGCGCTGCTGTTCCTGGACGTGCATGCCTCGCCGTGGAGCGGACTCTCTTCGCATCGCCCGCCTTACCCGTACCACGCCACCCGCGCCGACAGCGCACACGGCGCCGTGCAGGGAGAGAGAAGCTATCCGCCAGAACACGCCATCGAAAGAGACCTCAAGGAGATCCGGCGAAGGTCTATATCAATATCAATATCTATCTATATCTATATCTACATCTATATCTATATCTATATCTATATCTGTATCTGTATCTGTATCTTTATCTATATCTATAGGTTGGTGGGGACAAGGCAGCGGGTGCGGCTGCCCCACCAGAACCTCGACCACAGCAGCAGCCACAAAAAGAACAAAAGCAGCAACAACAGCAACAATGACAGCAACAACAACGGCAGCAGCAGCAATAGTAACAGCAACAACAACAGCAACAACAATAATAGCAATAATAACAACAGCGCCAATGCCGCGGCCACCAACCATGACGGCAACAGCAGTAGCACCAACAACAACAACAACATCATCAACACTGACGGCGTGATCGCTCCTTTGCGCGGGGAGGAGGACATTGCGGGTGCGGGGCCGGGGTCGTCTGGGGCGCAGCACGGCGACAACGAGGTGCTAGTGGCCGCTCCCAACGGCTTGGAGGAAGAGATGTTCCCGCCCAGCCAGTGGGAGATCTCTGCGCTAAGCGCGGGGAACGGGCTGCTTGGCGGGGTTTGCGCGCGCACCAGTTGCCAGTACGTGCATTGGAGTCACGGCTGGAGCTTCCGCAATGGGATGCGCGGCATGCAGGACCACCACTACCAGCACAACCACGGACACAGCGCACACAAGCTCAGCCACCTGCTGCGCGAGTGCACGGTGGTGGACGTGGCGCTGACGTCCTTCTTGCTGCAGCGACGCTTCCTGCGCAAGGAAGACGCGGGCGCCCTAGGTGGCAAGCGCCGCACTGCCCCAACAGCAGCGCACGCCAAGCCGCCCCCTCCTCCAACTTCTCTTCCCCCGCCCCCTCCTTCCATCATCTCGTCCTCCTACTCCTACTCTTCTTCTTCTTCTTCTTCTTCTTCTTCTTCTTCTTCTTCTACTACTACTACTACTACTACTACTACTACTACTACTACTACTACTACTACTGCTGCTGCTGCTGCTGCTGCTACTACTACTACTACTACTACTACTACTACTACTACTACTACTACTACTGCTACTACCTCTGCTCCTACTGCTACTAGTGCTACTAGTGCTTCCGTCACTTCATCATCTTCTCCTTCCCCTTCCTCGTCGTCCTCGTTCCCATCTGCAGCGGCTGTTTCTCAGAAGTATGGGGCAGGCTTTGCGAGCGCCGTCAACACGCACCAGACCATCCTCGCCTGCGCCTCCACCAATGCACGAGTGGAGCTCACCCAGCAAAGCCAGCTAGCAGATATGGCGTGGAAGAACGCCAAGACAAGCATGCAGGGCAAGCCAGACATGGAGGGCCTGGAGCTGCCTCCCATGCTGAGCCGTCGCCTGGGCTGGTGCTGCACGCGCGAGGGCTGCAACTCCTTCAACTCGCAGGACCTGCCCCTCTGCCCCGTCTGCATCAAGCGCGCACGCTCCTACCAGCCCCCGCTGGCCTGGCCCAACCTGCCGACCCCGCCCTCCCCGCCGCGTGCGGCTGACAGCAGCACTGCCGACAACAACTCCCCCGCCCCTCTCAGCCCGCCTCCTCCGCCACCGCCCGGCTCTCCGCCCCCTCTCCCGCCCATCGACGAGCTGGATTTTCCTGATTTCCCCATGGAGGATGTGCACTTCTACCTGATGGAGTCTCCTCCTCTTCTGCGCTCGCCCACTCCGCTGGGCCGCGCCCCGCGCCGCTTCCGCCACTTGACTCACCCGCTGCGGCGCTCACGACGCGTCAGAAACCGCGCACAAAGCGTGACACTCAGCCCTTCCGCCCCGGCCCCTTCTTCTTCTTCTTCTTCTTCTTCTTCTTCTTCTTCTTCTTCTTCTTCTTCTTCTTCTGCTACTGCTACTGCTACTACTGCTACTGCTACTACTACTACTACTACTACTACTACTACTACTACTACTACTACTACTACTACTTCTGCTGCTGCTGCTACTACTACTACTACTGCTGCTGCGACGTCGCCATCCACCGACGTCTCCGCTTCCGCTGCTTCCCTCCCGTCTTTCGCTCGCATGGCAGGCATACCCACCAGCTCTTTGCTGTCGCTGTTACCGCTGCTGCCTCGCTCGCGGTTGGAGCTGCAGACCAGACGCCTGCCGCGCTATGAGAGCCTAGAAGACGGAAGGTTACATTACATACATTACATACATGACATACATAACATACATACATACATATACGTACATACATAGGTGGGGGAACGACTCGACAGAAGCGAGACCCCGCTGCCAGATCTGCTGGACAGCAGAGCTAGGTGCATTGGCCAGGGCTCCGTGCGAACACACCTTCCACTTGGCCTGTTTGCGCATGGTGACGATCAACGCAATGGTGATGGACAGCACGCACCTGCTCTGCGCACACTGCTCCGGGCCGGGACCCTGGACGCCCCTCCCGCCACCTCGCGAACGGGCCGCGGCTTCTTCTTCTTCTTCTTCTTCTTCTTCTTCTTCTTCTTCTTCTTCTTCTTCTACTACTACTACTACTACTACTACTACTACTACTACTACTACTACTACTACTACTACTACCACTACTTCTACTACTACTACTACTACTACTGGTACTTCTACTACTACTTCTACTACTGCTGCTGCTGCTGCTAATACTACTACTACTACTACTACTACTACTACTACTACTACTACTACTACTACTGCCACTGCCATTTCTTTTCCTCCTTCTCCTCTCTCATTATCCCCTTCTGCTACAACCACTCCCATAACTAACACGCCCACCACCACAGCTACTTCTGGTACATACTCACTCTCTTCCACGGACTTCTCTTCTCAGTCTCCACGTGCTGCTCTGCTCACCATGGCGCCTTTGGAGCGCGCAATCCGCGTCGCAGCGCGCCGCCACTTGCGCTCCTTCCCCGCCGCGTCCGCCCCGCGCCCGTCCGGTCGTGCGCGCTCTTTCTCCTCCTCCCCACCGCTTCGGTCGGCCCGGCTTCACCCTCGCACCGTGCGCGGGCGCACCGTGCAAATGCGTGGGCGAGCCGTGATATTGCGGCGACATACACCCGAACTGTACCCAAACATGGGTGAACCAGCCGCCTCAGCGAGCGCGCGACCTAACAATCCTGACCGCAATCTGCGAACGCACCGAACACGCACGCTCAGCTTGGGCCGCGGGCGCACGCGCAGCGCCGGGCCGGTCGACCAGCTGTCCCCTCTAGGCATGCCTGGTGTGGCGACAGACGATTCTGCAGCCTCATCCCGCCCCTTGCGCCGCCATCGCCAGTCCAGTCGTGTGAGCTTCGGCTCGCAGATCTCTGCTTCTTCTTCCTCCCCCGCAGCCACCACTACCACCACTACCACAACCACCACCACTTCTTCCTCTTCTTCTTCTTCCTCCTCTTCTTCTTCCTCTTCCTCTTCCTCTTCTTCTTCTTCTTCTTCTTCTTCCTCCTCCTCCTCCTCTTCTTCTTCTTCCTCCTCCTCTTCTTCTTCCTCCTCCTCCTCCTCTTCCTTCTCCTCCTCCTTCTCATCCGCTCGTTCTTTCTCCTCCGCCCGGTCATCTGCGGCATCTGCTTCGCCGCTGCCGGCCTCGGGCGACGAGTCTCGCTCCGTCGCCATCCACCCACACGTGCTGCGCGCGCACCAAACCGACAACGGCTGGCGCTGCGACGGCTGTCTGCAGCGTGAGGGCTGTCGGCGGGGCATTGAAAACTTCGAGCAGTCCTACGGCATTCCGCGCTTCCGCTGTCTTGACTCCAGCTGCGACTACGACCTGTGCGATTTCTGTGCTGAGTACTACAAAAACTCCGAGGTGGCGGGTTCGGCCGCGGAGCGCGCGGTGCCGGTGGCCCCAGGCTCCAGAATTTACAGCCTGGCGCTCAGTACCGACGTGCTGATCCGACTAGGGCCCGGCGGGCCAGTAAAGGAGGCGGGCCGGCCTGTGGGCTTTCTGTGGGTGCCCATGGCTTGGCTGGAGGACGCGCTGGCCTTGGTCTCCCCACTGGAAGCCAGCGGCAACAACGGGCACTCCGTGGCCGTGGGTGGCGCCAACGCCGTCAACGGCAGTGTGCCAGAACCGGCCTCCGAGTCGGTGCCGGCGGAGGAGGAAGAGGACGCTGGCGACGCCATCTGCAACTTCGGGCGTGTGCACGCCAGCCACAGCAGCAGCTTCGACCGGGTCGAGCCGGGCTCCACCTGCTCTTCCACCTCCTCCTCTTCCTCATCCTCCTCTAGCTCCTCCACCATCTCGGCCTTGGACGACTCGGCCCACCATCCTGGCGGCAGCGGCCCCCTCGCGCCGCGCGGTGGTGCCACCCGGCGCGTGGCTTTCCGGCCCGGCGACCGCGTGCTGTCGCGCTACCAGCACGGCCCGCGGCTCTTCCCAGGCCGCATCGTGACGGTGCACCTGCAGCACGAGCACAGCGACGACAGCAGCGACAACAGCGATAACAACCTCACCCCGCCCATCAGCACCTACGGACTGTACGACATTCGCTTCGACGATGGTGACATGGACTTCCGTGTGCCGGAGTCGCACATTCGCCCAGAGCCCGACCCTACCTCTCACGGCCCATCCTCCACCTCGAATTCTGCATCGGGCTCAGCAGCCACAGCCGTTTCTGCCGGCCAGTCTGCGGCGAATGGGTCCATGTCTGGTGTTCCGGACAGTAGCAGGTGTATGGTTGGCCCTCCAGTCCGGCTTTGGCCCCAGGGTTTGTCGGTGTTGCGGTTGCGTCTGGCCATGCACCGGCCCGTCTTGGCTGTGGCAGCTTTCCATTCCGCCTCTGCCTTACTGGCCTCGGAAGCTCTGGACGCGCTGCTGGAGAGGCTGTCCCTGGCCGATCCTTGTGCTCTCCAGTCCGTGCTGCAGCCCATCTTCCCGCGGCTGCCCGCCGGCTCCTCTGCGCGCGGGCTGGGTGGTCGGTGGTCTTCGGGGCCTGCTGAGCGGGCGCTGGCGCTGAGTGCGTTGGAGCGCGCACGCGTGTCGCGGCTGAGGGCCGTGGCTGGCTGGATCGATGCAAGGGATGCGCATAGCTCCCACTGGCCACCCCGCAAGACGTTTGGCCACGTGGGGTTGAGCCAGCCGCACCACCAGCCGGCCAGGCCTGGCCAGCCCGCTGCGCTCGCGGCGTGGGATGGCTCCTCGTTGGGGCTGCGTGTCGGGGGCGCGAGCGTGACGCAGGCGCTGGGCAGGTTGCTGGCGGACGCGCTGCGCGACAGCGACGGCGCGCCGATTACGCTGGAGCAACTACGGGCAGAGCTTGCTAGCAGTTCGTCGCCACCTGTCTCTGCTGCTGCCGGGGCAATCGCGTCTCGTGCACAGGACAGCCAGAGCGAGAAGGAGCCGCCAGCCTTCGCTATCCCGTCCGGCCAGGACTCGCGGCAGCAGCTGCTGGCGCCGCTGCTAGCGCAACGCGAGGCGGAGAGCCGCATGGAGATGACTTGGGTGATAGATTGCGTCAAGGTGCGGCCCGCCTACGCGCTGTTCCGAGTGGAGTTGCGGGCGGGACCCACAGGCCGACCTGTCAGCGATTCGCTGCTGTGGTTCGCACAGCCGCGCCACAGCCGCCACCGCACACGCGACGCACCGGCCAACACTACTACACCAAGCAAGAAGTCAGCCCCTTCTGGCTCGTCTACTACTACTACTACTACTACTACTACTACTACTGGGTCTCCCTCGCCGGCCAGGCAAGGAAGCATCAGCACTCGCATGCATGCACGCAGCGCTTCTGAAGGCCATCGCACACGAGCAAGACCGCCGCCCGAGCCTGTGCGGGAGGGAGAGGAAGAAGAGGAGCTGGGCGAGGAGGAGCAGCAGGATGCAAATAAGAGGGAAGAGCAGGCGGACGGTGGTCGATGGCTGGAGCCGCAGTCCACGGCAGTCAACTTCTACCGGACCGAGCACCAGCTGGAAGTCTGGGGCCAGCTGCGCGTCAGTCCCTCGGGGTTCGCGCAGGGTCTGCAGACGCCCAACCCGGTCTACCTGGAGGTGTCTCTGGGCCAAGAGGACGCGCTAGGCATGCAGGCGAGCTACGCGGCACTGCTGCCCGTGCTGTCGCAGCTGACGGCGCGGCCGCTGCAGGACAGCCGCATCGAGGCAGCTGCCACATTGACGGAGGCGGTGCTGCTGGGAGTGGACCTGCCGCACGGACCCGGCTCCTCCTCCTGGCCCTCCTTCCCCTGCACCCCGCCGCCGCCCCCACCTGCGTCTTCACCGCCCCCCTCGCCCTCACCTTCGTCGTCCCCCTCGCCTGCCTCCCCGTTTCCCTCGTTTGCACCGTCTGCTTCTTCGCTCGCCTCCTTTGCCACCGCTGTGGCCACCACCTTCGTCTCACCCTTGGACCTGAACGTGGTGGCGCTGCTGGCGGCCTGTCTCTTGCGCATGCACCGCCAACATGGCGACCGCTTCCCCAGCACCTTGCCCTGGCCCTGTGCGCTGCCTGCGTCACCAGCGCTACCCGCCGCCCAGACCACGCCGCACAGTCAACCGTCTCCTGCCTCCGGTGGCGCCACATACAAGAACACAGGGCCACGCTTCCTCTTCGAGTGCCGCCCAATGGTGCTGAGCAGAGCGCTTGACGTGATGGCGCGTGCGCTTTATCTGCTGGCCCTGCGCGCCCCGGCCAACCCGCCCCCCACCCAACAGCCCTTATCCCCCGCACCCCCGGCCGCCGCCGCGCGCTCCAGGACCTCGGCCGGCGCTCGCAAAGCCAAGCGGAAGGACGCGGCCCGGGCACGTGCAGACCGGCCCGACTCGATGCGGCAGGGCATGATGACGCGCGCGCGCAGATCACGCAGAACACACGTGGAGCAGGAGGAGGGCAATGAGAAAGCTGCTGGCCAGGTGGGTTCGAGCAGGGCGCGGGGCAAGGGCAAAAGGAAACGCAGTGGAGGTGGAGGTGGCAGGAGAAGAAACAAAGGGACAGACAGCACACACGACCCCGACGAGGCGAATGACGGTGCGGTCTTCACGCGCAGCAAGCACTCCAGAGCCGCCAGCGACGACCCCGACACACACCCCGCCTCCTCTCCTGCTGCTGCTACTACTGCTGCTACTACTATTACTACTACTACTACTACTACTACTACTACTACCTCTACTACTACTACTACTACTACTACTACTACTACTACTACTACTACTACTACTACTACTACTACTACTACTACTACTACTGCTGCTGCTGCTGCTACTACTACAACTACTACTGCTGCTGCAGCAGCAGATTCTTCTTCTTCTTCTTCTTCTTCTTCTTCTTCTTCTTCTTCTTCTTCTTCTTCTTCTTCCTCTTCCACATTCTTCTCATCTCCTAGCACTGACCCCTCCCCCACAGCCACGAGTCCTACATCTTCTTCCGCCAGCTCCTCCGCTGCCTCCTTCCTGCTGCAGTCCGCCACCGCCTTACCGTACACCGCAACGGACTGGGCGGGTCCGGGTATGCGTGCTCTGGGGCAGGAGCTGCAGCAGGCCATCCCCGCGCTCTGCACCGAGGCCGTCAAGCTCCTCAGCAAGCTGCGTCGTTCCCCCGGCGACGTGGGCTGCCGCGCCATGG